>MU894612.1:0-14047 GCA_036418205.1 Ostertagia ostertagi
AACACAAACACAGAACTCTTGAAATTAACCCGCTGATCGTACAGGCGTGAATTGCGCCCCGCCCTTATGGGAGCTTCGTTGATTATCCGTTCCTCTCACGCCAGTTTCAGACTTTGCGAACGCTTGCGAGCGAGCTAGCTCATAAGCGGTTGGGATACTAGCGTCGGGCCGGCGAATCAGCAACTGAATTCCTGGTGTATAGCTCGAACCGCTGGAGCATTGCTGGTGCACTCCGAATCCCTAGCGAATCCATGGATTCGCCAGCGATTCGCTTGATTCGCAAAGTCTGACACCGGCGTCATGTGCCTAAATACGGTGGAATACGGTAAAGAGATGGTGGTCAACCAAAGAGGGTCCCGTTGGCACAAAGCGCAAACCACGCCCATACGATTAGCGCGCAGTGTAATTATACAATAATAAGAATTTTAGCAACTTTTTTTGCTCTCTTTTAACACTAGTAAGTAATTTACCACAACTTCTCCCATTTGGATGCTGTAGCACACACATCTCAATAAGCTTGAAGGCACTGCCACGACAGTTCTCCAAACCTGGGTGAAAGCACTTTTATGGTACAAGAACCGGTCCCGGGGCAGTCAGTAGCCTGCAAGTACTCTCACAAACAAGGTAAATATGGGCTGCGCAACAAACTCCGCCCACAGCACAAACTCCCGCCCATCACACACTTGGGATGGAAGCTACAAAACATGCGTAAAAGGCAATTTCTGGAAATTTGTACACGGCACATTACTATCGCCGGCTGTTTATAAGGCCGTAAGTCGCAGATGGTTTAACTTAGCCCTTCAACGCGTACAACGCGTTCGCTCAAGCGCTGCTGACACAATAGTCGAGTTTCGTCGACGTAAGCCCATTTAAAAATCATATGAAACACAAAATTATTGAATATCGATCAGAAAAAAGTTATTGCTCTAAAAATGATGGCCGAATTCGACGACGCAACGCGACCGCACGCTTCGACGTTTGTTGAAAAATCATGCCTCATGTCAGGTGAATACAATACAAATAACTTACCTTCACACACTGGGCAACATAACTTTCTGGTCCCGTGAATTTTCGGTCTCATCTTTGATTTTGTAGCCATACGATGAAGTAAAGATAATGCCATAGATTGTGTTCTTCTGGCTTGATGGTCTTCGAATGTCACGGGTCGATTATCGAACCTTAAATAAGGCATCATTTCCAAATTTGGCAGAAGAATATCATTCTAGATAGCCTATTGCCAACCCTGCTGGCCTGCAGAACAATGAGTCCCAAAATGCAGTGGGTATGCCAAATTTTGCGGTTGAAAAGAAAAACGGTGGTGAAACAGGGAGCGGTCAATCTGGAAGGATTCAAAAGAAATGGACCGCCAAATTCCTGGGAGGCGTGGCGCGATCCATTGGCATTAGAGCGCACGGCCCCACCCTGTTGTGGACTGGACAACTCGTCCGCGTCACTTAAACATAATTCAACAGTTGATCGACCTGGTCAGTTGGGTCTCAGAGAATCACGATGAGCCTCAATAATCTTTAAAAGAAGCGGATGGCTTTTTACTGGCCTTCACGCCAAGACAAGAGAAGTGCGATGGAATGAGGTGCGCGGACGAGTTGCCACAGCAAGGATGTGGCAACTATGACCTGTGCGCTCCAATGCCAATGGGAATCGCGCCATATGACGCACACCCCCGAAAACCTTTGTGTTTGTGACTTCTTATTTCTCCCATCTACTTTGGCGCTAGGCGTATCTTCGGCAATAATCGGCAACAAGCGTAAGCTCGTATAACTTCTCGCTGCAAAGAAAGTACGAGGCACCAATGAGAGAAGGTTGTAGTAGGGGAGAATCAGGCACTCGGCGAATCAAAACTATGAGAAATCGTATCAGTAACGGTAGGGCTTTTAGGATCGCACCA
Organism: Ostertagia ostertagi; assembly: GCA_036418205.1. Classification (NCBI taxonomy): domain Eukaryota; kingdom Metazoa; phylum Nematoda; class Chromadorea; order Rhabditida; family Trichostrongylidae; genus Ostertagia; species Ostertagia ostertagi. Next base: position 1,907 of record MU894612.1, read on the forward strand.
ATCGGCGACTTCTGACGGACATGCGTCACACATAATCCTACGGAGGACAGCTCTCTTGAGATATGACTAAAAGCGTTCACTATACAGCCGAATTATCGTGCTGCTGCCTTTAATTACGAAGACGCTGGGGAGCTCACTCGACAGGTGATTTATAAGCGAGATATTAAGTTTTTTTTTCATCATACACTGGAGAAAGCAAGGTCACGGCGCAATCAAAGAGGAGTCAATTTGAAGTTTGTACAGACTCTTCTTCTTTTCTTTTGTCTGCTATATGAAAATATTTGGTCATAGTGGACAGGTCGCTCAAAGCACCTCTTATCAGAATGATCAATGGTACTAGGATTGCTTTGTCTGATATTTTGCGTCATGCATCAGTAGACAAGCAGTGTAGGGCGTGTGGTATTATATAACAACGCGGCGTCAGCCTTGTAACGGGATTGCGAAGACTTTTTTCAGACTCTTCTCGAAAAAGCCTGAGAAGCTTCGTTACCGGGAATCAGGAGCTGGCTTTCACTGGCGTAACTTCCTCGTCCCTTCTTCGCCCTGCCGCCTTCCCCTCCTTTCAATGAAAGTTGTGGGGTACCTGACAGGAGGCCTGTCGCGCGGCGAGTAGGCAGTAACGCAGACGTGTCTGCCGAAGAGTTGCTGTGGCGATTTGGCGTCGCTACGACTCGTCCGCTGACAGTCTACGTCTCTGCCTACTCGCCTCGATACGGGCCTCCTGCCGTACCCGAAGGATTGATTTGTAGAGGGATGGAAGGAGATGGAAATAGTACATTGAGACGGGGTAAAGGGGAGGGGAGAAGTGGTCGTACAAGGACTAATGGAGAATTTCCCTATGTCTAACGCCGATAACTTCTTCGGTTCATTACCAAAAGGGTCGGATACCCCGCGAACTCACTTTCCACGTTCCAGTCCACAAATGAAGCACGTATTTTTCAGTATGTCCTCTTTGTCGTTCTTTTCTGTCCTCAAATCACCGAAGGTATCGATGATCACACCAAAAATGAGATTCAGGGTGATAACGATAAGCACCACGTAGAACGACAAATCGTAGACGATACGGTAGTAGAAGAGCTTCTCCTGAAACAGAGCTCAACTATTCTCCGCTGCATTTCATCAAGGTACCGTAAGCCCAAACTCACGTCGGGACCGATATTCCTCAACACATCGCCAATACCTCCACCATTACGTAGACCCCAATTCAACGTCGTAATGATGCACATTCGTAACGTGGTACACGATGGAATTTTTTTATCGTCTGTAATCGATTTGGAATTTTTGTGGCCCAAAATTCCAGCATTGATCAATACGGAATACCCTACCGTCGCTCTTATCATCATTTTTCTCTTCCACATCAGTTGCCGGCAGTGGACAACCACCATCAGCCGAACAAGTCTCTGGACTAGGATCTTTGGTGAATACCGTGGCCGGTGGTTCATCATCGAGTGGATCTACTTCGAGAGCGAAATCTGAAAAAAGGAACCCGTTAGGGAAATTGTGAAGTTACATTGCTTATGGGATCGTACCTCGTTGGAAGAACGTATATCCGATAATTGAAAATATGTAGACTAGAATAAGCGCCAGCAAACCGGTGAGAATGATCGATTGCCAATTTCTCGTCACCGAACTGATCACATTACGAAGTGTTTCTTCACTGGCCACGATGTCAAATAGCTGAATATTCGAATGAGAATTATTAGGAAAAGTGCGGCCGCATACAGTTGGGTTCTAGAAGGAGCTCTTATCCACGTGTATGACAGCTGCCCGCGACTGAGCTCGCCTTCTAGCATTAGTGCGACCAAAAGCATCACACCTTCACTGTGAAGGAGTGGCTTCGCCAGCATGGCGCGCTTTCAACGAAAGGAACAATTCACACCAATGTCCCGAGCGCCATCGAAACATTATGGGAAAGAGTAGGGATACCTTTGGTGGAATAAAAGGATAAAGGATAAAGCATTTGCCGTTGATCAATCCCTTTTTGGGATGCGGCACGCATTCTACTTCCATTTGTACATTCGCAGTGGCGTTTGAATGCGATGTGGCCTATACAATGACTTGCGGGGGCCAGCCGATGTACAAGTCAGTGTTTTTATCCTCCCAGACAAGTCTGGTACCAATTAACCGACCCCGGAGGGATGGAAGGCTTGGTTGGCCCTTTGGTGGAAATAAGAGCCGGAAATATGGGCGAGAAACTCGTCAAATTTCAAGAGAAGTGGAGGAAGCTGCCCTAGTAGACAGTGCATTCAATGACTGATTCCTTACTTAGGCCTTGTTAGTATTTCAGCGAACCCAGAAGATCATTAACAAAGTATTGGACCTGCCCAGTGTTATTCATCATGCGTAAGATTGTTTTGTTGAATTAGAAGCTTTCTACGGTGATTTGAAACTTAACTGGAATTTGCTCATACGCGAGAATTTCTAGTGAAATGATTTTTTCCATTCTTAATTCTTTCTCAATCCGAAACAAATATGCCGTTTAAGTGAAGTAGGACTATCTCTAAAACATATTAAAATTTGAATTGATTTGATTCAGCGGAAAAAAAGTTACAGTCGAAAAACAATTTCGGCGAAGACTTTTGACCGCTACTGTATGTCACCACAGAAGCATGATTTATATTTTTCTTTATACCAGAAAAGGGGTCCCTAGTTCGATTCCTCGTGGTGACAAGTTTTTGCATTTCGTGTTGACGTTTCAAATTTCGCGCAAAATGGAGTTAGCATGAATAATTAGTACCAAATTCATGATTAGGAACGTCAGTAACCCTTACAAATAGACTTTGATTGAAAAACTGGTGAAAAAGGTGTGACTAGGGACCCCCTTTTCTGGTATTCAGAGGGCCGTTCAGGAAAAATTAACCATGGTTCTGTGGTTCCCGCATGTGCCTCTATATCATGCAAAAGACCGTTTTGAAAAAGCTTGGCACACCCTGAAAGACCTTCCTTGTAAGATCACCAGCCACCTGAAGCCTAGTTGAGTAGGAGGATGTTCCCCAGTGGCTGGCAGCCTAGAACATCGTCTTCATGCTCGCATCGAGGTATGCCTTATAGCCTTCGAGTAGCAGTGCACCGACGGGTTTTTTTTGGTAGCCAGAATTGATTCATTGGACCGGTAGAGGAGAACTAACTGGCCTCTGAGCACGTTAACGCCACAACGTCATCGCGTGCCTCACCATGGCGATGCCACGCGAGCACTAAGAAGGGACACCTTTTGCTTGACTTCTCTCAAGATTTCCCATGCTTTTAAACTATCCCCTTACATGATCTGAAGAAACAATACTTCCTTCATTGACCCAGTCGCGACCGCGCAGGATTGCGCAATAGCAGGAGATGTCAGGAGATTTTTCTTCAATAAAATTTGAGTGATGGAGATTTCTCCTGCCCAGGGCTTGGCATAGATGAACGAGGTATGAAGATTCTTTTCAGGAAAGGAAAACTTTCCAAATTCCATCTCGCGAAACGCGCGCAGCTACCGGGTGCTGCCATGTGGTTAATAATGGATGCCCCGGCGTAATATGACTATCCAAATAATTCACAATGAATGAAAAGATATGAAAAAAGTCGGAATATCCGCAAAAGCGGAGAGACATGTTAATCTGAGATGGTTTTCTGATAATCTCCTACCCATAAGCATGATAAATACAGTCAAACGTGCTGAAATACTCACCAAAAGGCAATAAAGCATGGGATGAACGGTGAGACCAAAGAAACAGATGACTAGATAGCAGATATGATAGTGCAGTTCTCCATCAGACAATCGTACTGACCATGACTTATCCTCTAGACCTTTGTTGCTAGCATACGCCACCAGATGTACACATTTATTAATCAGCTGTAAGTAAAGCCATGAGTAATGGCAGAAGAGAACGAAAAACAACGAAAAATAACTGCAATAATTACAACCGTAAAGGCATAAGTATTCATATTCAATCACTCTTTTTCCATTAGACAGCAAAACATTAGCGGACAAATCCAACATCTGCCGTAAACGCGTGGTATTACCCGGTGGATAATTGCATATGTAAGGTCGAGAAGGCATACCGAGTTAAGCTTCTGTAAATGGTGTGAACAGAGTCAACCCTGCGTTGCGCAGTTCGCAACGGCACGTTGAGAGATCCTCAACGCACGCTGTATGGGCGGAGACGCAGACGGCTCGAGCATGCGAGTGTGAATGTTCGCGCGAGAGAACGTGTCTAATCGGGCGAAACTGCGCAACGTGGCCGTTGAAAACTGCGCAACGCAGGGTTGACTGCTCACGCACCTTGACTGCTGTGGCTGATTCCGATGAGCATCGTTGAGCGGCGATTACGGGAGGCCCCTCCGAGGGAATTCACTATGGAATGTAATGAACTCAATATACCTATGGCGAGAAAAGAGAAGATGTCTGCCGAGTAGAACGTGGTATATGAGACGCCGCCCCCCCCCCCCCCCTTGTATAGCTTTGGCGCTCCCCGTGGACGAGCAGCGGCTAAGATTGCTTGAGTTTGATAGCTCCGTCAACGCGTTCGGAGGACATGCCACTCTATGAAAAATCAAAAACTAAACTAGTGGGTGGGGCGCTTTTGTGAGCAGGGGTGCTTTCGGTTTTCTGCTCAGCAACCAGCACATCTTTCGTCGTGAAAGCACCACGCCAAGCTTCTTTGGCAGCCAAGTAACTGCTTCGTGTGGCGCATATACCTCCCCAATGTGCTCCTTCTTTAACGTAATGGTTTCCTGCTTAAGGGATTAGTCTCTTAATGCATTCATGGATCCTTGGAGTCGAGTGGGTGAGGGCCAGATGATTCTCAAATTCTAGCGCTATAATACCTAGACCATGACATTGAATGTGACAAATCAGTCGGTGGTTATCGCGGTGAAATCGTTCAATCGCTGAGACTGATGAACTCAGAACCCGGCCTTACGAGTTCATTCTGGAGTAACAGGCCGCCGCGTGGACTGTGGGCACCGCTAAACCACTTCTAGGAACTCCGGGCCTGCATTCTTTTTTTGTATATTTTCTCAAGCGAACCTGAACCAGAGTAAACACGACATTATTGAACTGGAATCTAATTATCACCTGAGCCAATCCTATCAAATAAAGTGCTGGCACCACGCCAAGCAATGATATGAGCATTATTGCAATACTAAACATCACAGCTCCTATTGCCGTAATAATGTTCGAACTTTTCGCTAACGAAGAGCTGAAAATCAATCATTCATTAGGGACCTTGATCATCTGGAAAATTCATGACTTTCCCAACTTTAGGCAGCTTTTCCAAGAAGTTTCGCAGCACTGGTTTCATTTGAACGCGTTTTCAAAAGTTTTTGAAACTTGGGGTTAAGATTGATTTCTAGTGAGCTATCGAAACATGAGTACTTTCTTCTCAAGGGAACAGTAGTGATCCCTTGTTTGGGATGCGGCACGCATTCTACTTCCATTTGTACATTCGCAGTGGCATTTGAATGCGATGTGGCCTATACAATGACTTGCGGGGGCCAGCCGATGTTCAAGTCAGTGTTTTTATCCTCCCAGACAAGTCTGGTACCAATTAACCGACCCCGGAGGGATGGAAGGCTTGGTTGGCCCGGGCGACTCACGACCCAGGATTTGATCCCCGGACCCGCTCGCGTGGTAAGCGTGCCACTTGCCACTACACCACTTCCGCCCGTTGTGGTATAAACGTGGCGGTATACAACGATTGAGAGCACCTGATGTGAGAGTCAGTCCTTTCTAGCTTTCAAACGAGGTTGATCAGGCTAAGCAAATGGAAGGTTTGGTTGCTCTGGGAGGAGGTCGGGCCAGGGTCGTATTGGGATTGTAGTAAACGGGGCTACTTGCAACAACATGGGCTTCTCCTCAGATCGAAGAGCAAGCTAACAATGGAAAATCAAGATCAGTGGGCAGAAGAATTTCAGCTCGAAATCATCGAGACTAAGCAACCCTTCATGCAAAAATTAAATTTTGGTGAGAGCTTTCAATACCATCAAGTTAATCAGGCTTCAAATGAACGTAGCAAGAAAATAAGAAGCTGAAGAATGAAACATCAAAAACTCACTTCTCGTCCCATTGCGAATAAAGGAATATAATAGATATCACAGACGATGTGTACATAAAAGGATTAGATGCACTGAGACCCGCTGAAATTGGAACATATGGAAAGACATTTTTTGATTCAAATTTATTCAGCAATACTTACTGTCAGTTTTATCAAAGGGATAATAAAGAGCAATAATAATGTTGACTAGTACAGCAAATAGGAAAGCTAGTCGACCCCAGAGCCGAAGACGTTGAGTGCATGCGGAAAGATATGGCCGATCTGGAAACAGAGATGTAGTACAGCAAGCCTAATTGGAACCATGCCAAATTCGTACAATACATATTTCGTAAATCAGCTTAAAAACACGCCGGACACACTTCACATCGAATGAGTGTGTTTAAGCTCCAAAATGAAGCTACTGTTGCAGGTAATCAAACATTGAAAACCAACAAACAAAAAAATCACAGAGGCAAACACCCTTTTCCCCGAAACCCTCAGGAAGCACACTGCGTGGTTGTTCGCATAAACAAAATGAGAACGTAGCCGTTGTTCAGACCTCAGCCTTATTCTCTTTGAGGCGGCCCCAAAAACCGATCGGGGGGGGGGAAACCCTGAGGTTTTTTTTTGGGGGGGGGGTAACGAGGATGCTCCTCGACGTATCCATGGCCCGGCTGGGACTCTTACTGGAACTTGTGAAACTGGGGCGATGGAGGCGAAGACCTGACCATTTTCCGGCACACTCCATTTCATTGTGTCGACCAGGCCACTCATACCTACTTATTATTCCCGCCCACTCGTTGATCCACAAGGTGCAATGTAATTTGGTAAAGGTGCTTGTCGTAACACACGATTAAAATTGACATCTGTCCAAGAGAAAAACCTATGAAAATTTAGCTCACCTTGGAGCTTGCGTTGCCACTTCATTTCCTGGTACATCGCAGGCCATTGATCGAAAAACTCCGTAACTTTAGATCCCTAAAAATAGTGAAAGTACTTGAAAAACAAAGATAGTTGGAAAACATTAAAAGGCAGTTTACCACACCGCCTTCATCACCCGGCGCAGACTCATATTTACTTCGATAGTTTAATGTATGCTATACGAAGCGCCTTCTAAATCTGGGTTCGGAACTTCTTAAAAAATTTGACTGCACAGGAAAGAATAATGGTGATCAATGTCTTCAAGGTCTGATTAAGTTGACTATGAGATAGAAACGAGTAAAAATAAAAAAAGGAAGATAGGTACCTGATTGTCTCTTTCCGTATTGTTATACACATTCTGTTTCGTTTCTTTAGTGAGAAACGAACAAATCTCATGTATTGGAAACACTACCCGTTCCAAAGTACGATCTTGGCGAACAATCTGAAAAAAAAGCTACCGAAAGATCTCTAGAATGTGCCATGTTCTTGGAATTTTGAATCGAGATTATTTTGATGGGCACATCTTTCAATAGGTGATATTTTGTGTGATACACTTGGTGATATGGGCTCGTTTCATATGAATTTGTGAGGGCATGTTCTTATGCATATTAGGGAACGTTTCATATCCATGAAGAAAAGCATCCCAGTGTGCTCAGATTTTTTGCTTGGTTTAACCCGAGCGTATGCAACATGATTTGATTCAGGGATGGGGGCGTGGTAAGCAGCGCACTTGACACTACTTCCACTTCCTCCCAAAATTTATTTATTAGCTTATAGAACACAAATGCATGACATTTACAGAAGATGTACACGGTGGGAGAGTGGAAGTGGTTATGGCAAGTACTACCGCATGCTGCACCGAGCGTCCGGAGGATCACTCCTGGGTCTGTGAGTCGCCGGTCCAAACTAAGCCTTCCATCTCCGCTGGGTGGTTAATTGGTCCATACTATTCTCTTTAAGAGTAATAAAAAAACATTGATTGTCCATTCGGCTGGCCGCACGTCATCGTATAGGCCACATCGCACTCAAACGCCACTACCAATGTACAAATGGAGTAGAATGCGCGCCGCATCCCAAGACGGGATTAATATTGATTAATCAACGGCAGTTTTATGCTTTAACCTTTATACAGGGTGGGCAAAAATTACGGTAACAAGATAAAGTGTTCATGGAAAAGCAATGCGGCCAGGAAGACACACGTGGACACCAACAATGTATTCATAGGAAGTTACAGAATACAACATCACTTCTTGGACTGGCCGCTGTCTTGCGTTTATACCTGAGTGAAGTCATCTCGGGAACGCATCGTGGCCTGTTGTGTAGGTAGGTGACATCGAGCTTTCCCTAGGATCTTCTTTAATTCATCGATGCTTTAGTGATACTTGTAGCAGCCCATCGTCTTCAGTAGACTCCACGGAAAATAACCCACTTGCTTTAAAATGGGAGAATAAGGTTGGCCACTCGTTCAATGTCATGAATTCGGAAAGTTCTGCAAAACCAATGTTGCACAATATTTGCTTTGTGTACAAGCGGTCTATCTTGCTGTTGTGTCCAGTGATTTCTCTCCGGGGTCTCTTCAGCCAGATGCATTTATTAGGTTCGAAGGAAATCGAGATGTTTTTTGTTAGCGTTCTTGTTACCGTGATTTTTGCCCACCCTTTGACAAGCTCTAAAGTTTCAATTTATTTCGATAACATTCATGAAACGAACCTCTATCTGCGCCGTGTGCTTCTTGTAGAACTCGAGCGCGTTCCTAGTCTGCGGAGATTTTTTATCGTCATCTGGATCGAGGCACTCGGCCAATTCCGGACTATGCCTGGATAGCTGATGAGCGAGAATGTAGATATTGTGACCAACCTAGGAAGTCCATCTTCTTTAAAGCTACACACGGTTGTAATTCTAATTTTTTAATAATTTTATAGAAAAAATTTTGTCCTAGGATTAGGGACCTAGGGCTGCGGGCATCTGAAGGTTACCGCAACCATGGTCGTAATAGGTGAGAGCTTCTTTCCAGATACGTTTAAGAACGACAGTTTGTGGGGTACCTCCCAGCGCGTGCTGTGCGATATGAGACGTAGTATGGTACACTCTGTTTAACCTGACGCCTAACCGCTACAGTATGCGCTGCGACTCGTCCTTCGCCGCGCGATGGGCCTCTTGGGGGACACCCTATTTTTAGACGTTGCACCAAATAGGCGTAAGAGCAGCACGAAAACAAATATAAACTGCCAGATGAGCGGGTTTGCGAAAAAGGATCTGTTTTTATCACAGAGATGGCGGCTAAAGAACTCTCCGCCAAAGAGCGAAGCAACGAAACTTTGGCAGGAGCACTACCATCTTATTACCGAAGGCTACTGTTGATAAATAATCCGTGGCTTTCGATCAGAGAAGCCTTTGCTTTAGGGATCGGCGCAATGTGGCTGGGGGGGCACTCTGAGAAAAGTCATCTAGGACTAAGCCTAAACAGCAGGGACGAACTCCGGAGAATACGAAAATTGCTTCCGTACACCGGAGTTCCTCTCCTCTTCAAAAGCTTAGTCCTAAAACGGAGCGTTTCCGTGATTTTGACGCGATGTTGCGAGGTGCCCCCCCCCCCCGCCCAGGCCACATTGCGTACAACTCTTCAAAACCGTGTCTATTTGTAGTAGCTGGCTCGTATTCTATAAATTTTGTAAGCAGAAAATAAACGGAGAGATTCAATTGCACACCTCTTTGGGGTCGACAGTCGACGCTTCATCAGCCACGTACTTCAGATCCACTTTAGCATCATCATGTATGGAGACGGTTCCCGACGAATCGACGGAAATCTCCGGCAGTGTTACTGAAAATGGTTCTGCGAGGCGGTTTCACACCAGAGCTTTCTTGACTCAGAACAATAATGAAACGTGTACAAGAAACGGAACCCTAATTGTTTTATACATTGTAAAACGCAATTCTCACCCTCCTGAATCCTACTCAACCGCTTGAAAAATCTCTAGTATCTGACTTGATAATTATACATATATTATCATAACAAATTAGAGGAGGATCTCCGCTGTTTTTCAACGTTCAAATAGCGCATTCTATTTCCATGGGTAAATCGGTAACTATAGGTACCCAAAATGCTTTCTAAGAAGCTTAGTGACAAAATGATCAATAAAAGATGACTGAAAGCACGTCTATACCTCCATCTGTTTTGATAAGCGGGCTGACGACACTAGTGGGACCGTCTTGAAGATTTGCCTGGTGCAGAAGTTCACGCCGCATCTGGATAATCTCGTACTGCTTCGAATGCGCCATTTCATAGGCTTGAGTGAGTGCATGTACCTGGAAGAAGTACTATTCCACAAACATCTGCAAGTTAGTTTGAACTATCCTTATTATGGCTCAGCGGGAAAATGATGACAGTATGTACTTTCAACTCTCACAGCAGTGAGGTTCAAATTTTATCCCAGCCAGACAAGCCCAGTTATCGACAGCAGAGTACTTCTTAACCGATGGGTTGTCTTCGAGGTAAAACCCGGCTCAGCCAAAATCACAAAATTGCTGAAATCTTCAGCTAGTTCTTGGAAGCCAATTTGATCGAGAGCACAATCTAATCTAGCACCTTCCAATAAGCGCACAATGCGGAGATCTTCCCTAAGTGACTAACAGCCAGGGAGGCGCACCCCAACGATAACATAACTGAATACTCTGATGCACGATTGAATTGACCTCTGTTAATGACTCAAGCTGGAAGCACATTTACCACTAGCTTGATGGGGGAAGCATGAGTATCGAAACAGTCAGTCCCTCAAAGTTCAACAGCGCCATAGATAGGAATCCATCTCCGGCGAAAGCCCCGCCTTCGCATCTCTTAAAGCATGTCCAGATACGACTCGTTTTTCTATTCATACATAATTGGTGCTTGGTCAAATTCTAGTCCGGCAAGTAAAGAGCAAAGGAAAAGAATTTGGGTGGAAAACGCTGCTAGACAACGGCTTACATCGGCCTGTAAATGGCTGACAACTTAAGCGCAAGAGGCGTGGGAGCACAACAAAATCAAGAGAGCCGCCCATGAGCCAAAGCCTGATAAAAATGCTGCTTCAGCAGCTTACTTTTGCATAGGCCGACCTCTTTGGGGCATGGGTGCACATCTGTGCTTTCCTCAACTGTACGCTACTCCTACCTACGAGAGAAATTTCGTTCATAGAAATTTCTGGGCTTGGCTCTTTTAAGGCCAAATACTCACGCGCGCGTTGCAACGGCAACATTTCACGATTCAAGCACACCAAAAAGGGCATCGTACGCTGTTTTGAATGACGTCAAAGATTGGTGAATTCCTTCAAAACCCACCAATTGTCGTGGTCCTCCGTCTGTGTTGTCCATATTTTGTAGAACACGTTCAGCATTTTCACTATCATGTCGCGATTCCATTATAGCCAACAGAAGTTTAGACGCTTGACTCTGAAAATTGCAAATTAGCAACTAATCCATTATTTTGTTCCGTTCGCTGCAGAAGCAAGAGTTGGCTTCGAAAAAAGCTTATAAAATTTCGTTTAGTCTCCGTCTAAGGGCACGTGCGAAACGGAGACTAAACTACTCTTTGATCCCACCCCCTAAATAAAATTTTGGCAAAAGTACATAAACAATATTGAGATCCAAAAACAACTTTTGGTTTTACAAACTGAATGACTCAATTATATACAAAATCAATAATTTTATTATAAAAAATCAGGTAATAAATGGAGTGGTAGTAGTGATCGTGTGGACCTGGCTTATGAGCCTTGATCAATCCTGGTACTTGTTTTGCTTGCACTCGATAAAGCAAAGCAATGGGGCACAAGGCGGCCTCATAGGCTCCGCCCACATGCACGAGGTCCCGCCCACAAGATCGTGGTGTCCGCTGCCTTTAAGGCAATAATGTGTAAGAAGAGTACCTTGATCTCTAAGGCTAATTCCATGTGATCGTCTGCTAGCGGTTTGATGTCGTTCAGTACTAATGAGATAATGATGTTTAGACCGTTTTCTTGCATGGCCATTGTGTTCTGAAATAATTAAGTTATTAAAAGGCATCAATATGTATTGGGTTACTATCCCTACAATATTGAGACTGTACGTCACGGTGATGTATTTGGCCCGACAATCGCATAAAGTCTAGACTGGGCCAGCTTCCTATACAAGCAAAACTTCCTTGGAGTAATTGGGAATTGAAAAAGTTGAGATTGAAGGCATGTTCCACACCAGC
>MU894617.1:0-14464 GCA_036418205.1 Ostertagia ostertagi
ACATACGCGCTTACCTGTGGTTCTCCGAAGCGTACGGCGATCTAGACATCCATCGTTCATGTATGGAGAGAACGGTACGCATCGTGTCCACGTACGGCGAAGACAATACCAGACCACGGGCAGCACACACGGACGAGCAGGAAGGGCTGCCGCTAAGCGGCTACGGTGAGGGGACGTCGGACCGCAATAGACAATGTGCGGTCAATCCGGAAGGCAGTAGAATATGCAGACTGCTGGCAGGAATAGGCGGTAGGCGGCACCACCGCGATCCTTGGCGCAATTTCGGAACACTTTTATCCCTGGGCTTGCCTTTAAGAAGAGGGTTGTGAAAATTTCCCTGTTGAGTCCGTCCGCTGCTGCAAAAGTGGTGGCATTATCGCACCTCCGAACGTGCAGCAGGACCGCCGGTATGGACATGAAATTCGCAGCCATAGACGCCTCAGAACTGCGCATGCCCACTGTCGCGATTTCTACTGTCTCGCTCTCTGTTATGTTTTGTCGTCTCCAAATATATCACCCTCTCCGGCCCAAGTCTCTTATCTAACAGCGTGGCTTCTGACGTATTTGGTGTTTTCTTGCCTTCTTTACTGCTGGCCCACTTCACACCTCTACCATCATTTTATCTTAGAGTGAATGTCCCAATTAGATGGTGGGCTGTGCCTTTGACACGTTGCAGCCCGCGTGCATCGCCGGGAATGCGCATCTCTATTTTGCTTCTCAATGAACCTTTTTCAACTTTCTTTACTATTTGACTTCTGCTATTCTTGTGAATCCGTAGAACATGTGGCATGTCGACATCTTCAATTTCAACAAATTTTGATGCTTTGAAAGGGCAAAATCAATGCCTAGAACTTCAAAAGTCAAAACAGTGAGATTCCAATACACCTACCTACTGAATAAGTTCATCGATCACGAAATTGCAATGCATGCAAGATCCGCTTCAGACTTTGAACTTTGATCTCACCCCTTTCTTCCTGTTATATCCAAAATGGGGTGAAATATTGACGACATTCAAAAAATCTCGCAAATGCACGTACGGAACAAAGGTAAACCCTTACTGAACTGTTGAACACGTATTTACAAGCAAAATGAAAAAAGATTCATGATTCGAAAGCTCGTGCGTCCTCCCAATGGATCGGCTATATGGGTCCCGCAACGAAAACCCACAAAATGTCCCACATATGAGATTTGTGCATCGCCGAGTATGCACGCACGCAATACGGCCAATGACACATGTGTGACATGCGCCGAAATCGGCGCGGGCGTCAATGTGTTAAAATGACAAACTGAGACAAATGAGTTACGTCTAATTGAAAGTGTAAACTTATGGATCTGAAACATTTGATTGCAGCGTATAAACATCCAAGGGAAAAAAGAGACTGGCCATTTTTTCTTGCCCATCAGCGCAGATCAAGCCAAATATCTACAATTTGTCGACGGTACAATGGAGTCTTTTGAGGCATTCATTATTGCAGTCTTCAACATTCACCGCACGCTTCTCTTTCTCAAGTAAGTTGGTACACTAGATGTGAAACAGATGTGAAGCTCAAACACCAAGAAACGCCATCGTCACGATCTAATGGTCGCTGACCAACATTCAGGGTCTATTCCAGTTACGGGGTGCAATCTCCTTTAATCCCATTTTGGCTCAAGGAGTCCTTCGAAGTTACCAACTGCTATCATTTGATGCAATACTCACCAACTTCAATGAGAAGCTAGCACTAAGCCTAGGAAGAGAGAAACTCCCCCCCCCCCATCCCCGAAAGACTGTACACGAACCTGGAAATTCTCCCGCCCTAATAAGTTAGTCCTAGACCTTTACACTGGGAGAATATGGTATCTGTGGTTTTGAACACATTGAGAGGTCTAAACAACATGCCCAAACCCCACCCTCCTAGCAGGAATAGACCCAAATTTCATTTCCACTAGCCATCTCAGCCGTCAAGAAACGGGCAGACCTTAGATCAACACGCTGGCAACCATGCCGCTCGAGACATCCAAGCAGCGATTCCTTAAAGGAATCCTTCCACGGAAAAAGCTCCGCCCTCATTACCACAGAAAACGATACCTTAAAGGAATCTTCCACGGAAAGAGTGATCATTTTGTCTTGTGTGTAGGATTAGTATTATCGAAACTAACGCTTATGTTCCGTTCTTTTTGCTATGCTCATGAGGCTAGGGGCCTAAGGGGTATCGTTTTTCTGTGGTAATGGAGGCGGAGCTTTTTCCGCGGAAGATTCCTTTAAGCCGCAAATTGCAGACCACTGGGTTGAATATATTTACTTCTTGGTTGAATTATATCAACCAATCATACTTGAAGCATTTATGGTAGCCGTGGTGCGTAACTTTTTTTCTTCGAAAAATAAAAAAGCTTAATTTTTAGATGCTTCAGCTGATTTTTTGTTTGTAGCTGGTTAAAGCAATGGTTTTTGAAAAAATCGTTGTGTACCCAGCTCCATTTATGGATTTCTCAAGTTTTGTTCCAGAATTCTTCCTTGTCTGGACGGGACATACTTGCTTGATTCGAAGGAACTCACCAACTGAGATAATTATATGAATAATTAAAAATAATTGAATAGCTTCTGCCTTGATTTCTATTCATTTCAGCAAAATGGTTTCATAAGAAGGGTTCAGCATTAGCACGCCATTTTCGGGAATATCGGTAAATGCCAATTTGTTAAAAAATAAAATATAACATTTCGAAGGCACTGGAGGTCAATACCGAGGCCCTACAGGTAGCGCTAGTATCAACGCTATGACATTAACACCTGACGAATTCTAGGAAGAGCCTCATTAAACCATTTTACGCGATAGCTGTGCCACCAATCGTCGCCTACTCCTTGTTCGAAGGATATCAGTATGCATTCAATATACTCGTAAGTCACAACCTTTATCAAAACTATTCAAAATAGAGATGCCAAGTCTCAAAGAACTTCATGTCACAAAATGAAGAGGGAGTTAGGAAAACTCTAAAATACTCTAGATGAGCAAGAATTCTATCTCACCACAACCCATTACGAACGCAATGGCCTTCTTTGGTGAGATATCATAGACGCGTTTCCTTTCGCTAATAGGCCAGTTACTAATAAGCACTGAACGGACCCCATAAGTGAGAAGTTTTGTATGACTCGCTGGATGTTCTATGAAAAAGTTACTGGTAATCTCTCTTCACGCTTTTTCAGACTGTCCCACATGTTCGTGCCACTTTTTTGTACCACACAACAGAACTTGATTGAACATCTTCAAGGAAACATCAAAGAGCCATCAAAGTAACCTTTACCGAATCGCGCCCCTCCTAGTTGCTTTATTCGACTTCAGAATGAGAAAAGAAGAGAGCTATATTTTTCACGTTTCGATTACCTTCTACTGGGCCACAAACCGGACAAAGCCAGAAGTAACTTTTGCGCAGTGCATCTTTTTGTGTCGCCCATCATGCGTCATTATAATGTTTAGATCTACTACGCTCAGAAGACTACGGTTTGAAAGTGGATTCTGGTCCAGGAAGTCCAAAATAGGTGCCTGCTGTGAACTTTCATTGAGGCCAACCCACACGAGTCAACTTGCTATGTAACCAACACACCACACACACATATCCAGGAACACAGTTACTACTCTACTTTGGAACTTGTAGGAGCTTGGACAAAGAAATCTTCATGAATTGACCTGTAATCACAACAGTCCAACACGAGTCCAGTCTACATCTCCTATCCTGTTCTACGCCTACGCGGTGGCTGAATAGCGCCGCTACTGCCGATGAAAAGTGATGGTTTTATGCTGAGTAAATGCAGAAGCGTCAGTGACTAATTGATCAAAAGGGGCTGAAAAATCATCAAATCAGCAGAGGGGTTGGTCCACGCATGGAAAACTGTACTCAGACCTGCCAATGGGAACCTCCCCTAGCTTCAGCACTGTAACAAGTCAAATGTCCTACAATCCAGGTTCAAGACTAGTGAGGAAACTCCAACTGATACTCCTTAAATTCAAAAAGTATGTTCGCCACATGACAACCCACATCGTCGACGCGCTCGCAAGTGACGAGGCTTTCGGATAGGTGAGCTTTATCAGAATCGCCTCCCCTTCCAGGAAACTTTGACGATAAAATTCCTTAATATCCGCCCTAGAGCAGGCTTCGAACGCTGATCACAAATATGGAAAATAAAACTGCAAAAATGAATCTGCCAAGGAAAGTTATGCAGTCAAAGTTGGCTGGAAGTAAAGCATTACACTAGCCTCCAGGCTTTCAAAGTCGCCGTGGAGCAGTGGCAGTGCTCTCGGAATTTGCACTCCAACGGGAGGAGAGGTCATGACCTACAGGGTGAAGAGCGAGGGCACCACGTGTTGGTGCTTGGGGGCAGCCCGGTCATGTGCAGTGCTTTACTTTAACCCAAGTTTGACTGCTCACAACTTCCTTGGCAAGTTCATTTTGCAGTTTTAGTTTCCATATTTGTATCAGCGTTTGAAGCTCTATCGATATATCTGGGTCTCAATTCAAAGTTCCATGGGAAGTTGAATGCCTTTCCTGGTTAGTTGAGTCCTACTAGATCCACTGCACAACACTGAGCGGTTTCCTTCCAAAGGCTGTTTGTTCTTCTAGCATAGCATTCATTTTGTGGACAAAAAACATTGATTCAGAGAAGCATCTCAAAATCGACTTCACTGGTTTTCTCAGCTTGAAATCGTCGACTCTCTGGGGACACGGCATGGAACTTTTTGGTAGATAATTGGCAACAAGTCACTCATAGTAACTAGTCATATATTGATCAGGATTGCTTTTGATGAGATAATCTTAACTCAAAAAAATGTTTAGAAGTGGCACGAACTTTAGGACACCCTCATATTTATTCGTTTGCAAGTTACTCATAGTTCCTTCCAGGGCCCTGATATTACCTACTGCACCGATTATTTACCATTTTTCATCGCACTCAGTGTTGCTATCACCTGCTACTTCTTGCTTAAGACTTACTTCAAAAATAACGGCTTCTCGGAGAAAACAAAAACGCTCCAGGCAAAACTTACAACAGGATTGCTTTTGCAGGTAAGCAAACAGTAAATTGCGCCAAAGTCGTTACTGTGAAAAAGCAAGTAGAGTGAAGACAAATGAAGACAAATATGATTTCATCGACACTTGACACGCCGAAAACCCCTCATAACGTGCTAAAGACTGGGTTTTATTTCAGATTGGAGTGCACATCGTGGTACTAGTTCTTAGCGTTATCCCTTACCCATTGTTTCTTATCCTTGACAGCCATATTGGTCGCCAGCAAGCCAAATCAGCTACAGCATACTATTCTTGCGTAAGTTGAATTTGTATTTAAACTTCGGAATCCTACTTGAATCATATTCTCAGATTTCCACCATGATCTCTAACTGGAACACTGTCTTCACGGCAGCAGTTATTCGTTGGTCGATCAGCGGTTTCCTCAAGAAACGACAAAGATCCTTTTCCATCACCAGTTCCAAGATCAGCAGTGTTGGCTTTACAGCTAAAACGGGAGTCTTTTCACTGGTATCAGCGAAATATCGAGAAGCAAAATCTTCCACCGCGGACTTCTCTCAGCAAATTCCTGCTTGAAACGAGGGTTGACGTAGTGCATCTTCTACAGTAGTATAAACGCTAACGTAAAATGGTAGGAAATAGTCGTTGTCTATACGTACACAGCCGATAGACGCTTTATCCACTGAACATCTGAACTACAGCATTTTTGTGAAGTTTCCACAACGCAAAATGCGGCATCCTAAAGCAGCAGTTAACAAACAAAACAAAATTAGAACACCTGCTACAGATTTCTGCCAGGCGATTCAGTCTGATGTCGGGCTCATTGTTTTGGATGTGTGAGTGCTGCTAAGTTATGGTGAATATGCCATCTAAAGCTGAGCTAGGGTGAAATGGTGCCTTGGAAGAATATATGGCAGCAGAAATGCACGATGAGCAGGAGATGCGGGTTCGAATTCCGCCTGGTGCCATGGTTCCATAGGCACATCCCTCGCAAACACGAATGAGAATTGTCAACTCTAACAAGGGAAGGCCAAAGGTCGACCCGGCTGATTGGAATATAGTCTACACCGTTGCGCTCGATTGAAAAACAGAGCTCAAAAGTGCTTCCGGTAACTGCTGAACGGTTCTCCAACGGATTCAGAGAGCGTGAAAACGCAATGGAATTGATTCGAGTTTACAGACAGGAGGTCTCTAGACCGACTCCTCGACCCGGGTGTCCCCCAAGAGGCCCGTCGCGCGGCGAAGGAAGAGACGCAGATGCGGCAAAGGACGAGTCGCAGCGCGTGCTGTGCGATATGAGACGTAGTATGGTACACTCTATTTAACCTGACGCCTAACCGCTACAGTATGCGCTGCGACTCGTCCTTTGCCGCGTCTGCGTCCCTTCCTTCGTCGCGCCTCTTGGAGGACACCTCCTCGACCCAATTACTCTATCGTTCTTTTTGGCAGCGTAGCTAGAAAGACTGATATAATTACTGCATCAGTGCTTGCCTTACATACACATGTATGAAAAGTCTGCGAAGAGCAAAGGGCGCTTCAATAAGGATAGCATGCAGGATATGGCAGACAAGAAACTTTCCCACGTTCTAACGACTCCGTTCGGAGAATTGTTTAGTACATATAAAAAGCAGTTTCGAGTCCATCCTACCAAGTCGAACTAGCTGTACACCTCGATTTAGTGACCGAGGTAACCTACTAACTCTAGAGAGTATTTTAACATTTCAGTAATACCGTATAAAAACGTTATTTCGTACCCTCAATCACATTCTTGCCTCACGCTACATGGGTGGGGGTCGCTAGAACAAGAAACGATTTTTCCGCTTTTCGCAGCATGAAACTTGCGGAAACGTTCCGTACTGCAAAAAGCAAGAAAGCCACTTTCTGTCATAGCGACCACACCCACGCTACATGGTGAGCTGTCTTCTTGTGTCTATGTTGTGCAATAATTAGCTCGTTCCTGGCTGTTTCTAAACAACTCTCAAAGAAGGCGGATGTGAGTCATTTCGGAAGACGTAAGCAAACCAGCCCTTTTGGCGCTTCGGCTGGGACCGTATGCTGAATGTTGGGGAGGGGATGGAGTCCCCGACGGTGGACGGACCACTTCAACTCGGTCCTTAGAACCGCCACAATTTGGTGCTTACCTCAGAACTAAGCCTTAAAGAGAGGACGGGTCCGTCCCCTCTCCAAGGCTTAGTCCTGGGGTGAGCAAACCAGCCCTTCTGGCGGAGCTGCTGGACCAGCTGCACCACTTGCGTCAGTACTCTCCTATCGTACCAACCGAGTTGAAGTAAACCGTCGACCGTTGGGGACCCCATCCCCTCCCCAACATTCAGCATACGGTCCCAGCCGAAACGCCAAAAGGGCTGGTTTGCTTACCTCATTTTGGAATCTCATTTTGTCTTTTTCATCGTTACTGCTTAATGTATACTCAACTTTCCATATCGTACATAACTATGTGTGTAGCCTGTGTCAATTTTTTGTACCGCAATATTTCTAGAATTTAGCGTTACATCATGTCATAGCAAGTTTTGGCTTTGTTCGTGTGTGTTTTTATATGTCAGTTGAGTAACCTTTCATTTTTATCTGGATGTTTCCGAGTAAGCCTCTGCAAAGGATCAAAATGGATCATCCGTGATGTTCTATCTTTGTTGCATTATTCAGAGTCCTCACACAGGGTCAACTGTGCGCTGCTGTTCTCAGAGGGGGTCGTATTTGAATCTTTTTGGAGAGGGTCGTATCTGGTGCTGGAGGAGGTCAATGGTTGAATAAAAGGTGTTTTCCGAAGTTGAAGGGGTCGCGGTGGCGGGAAAAGGACTGTGTTTCGCGAGCTCGGGAAAACCTTGACGAGAAAATTGTGCAAAAGTGCAAAATAGGGGAAGTGAAAACAGGTGCCATCATTCAGCCCGTGGTCCCCCAACCCCCCCCCCCCCCCCCATCCGTCCACCCTGTCGATGGCTGTTTCCGAAGTGACTTATAAAGCACGAGAGGTGATGAAGTTGAGATGCGTTCTTTATTCAAACTTTCAGGCAAGGGCTGCAATGAGGACATTAATGGAGGAGAAAAGGCAAATAACACGAAATAGAATCGCGATATACGTCGTACGCGAGAGGACGCAGAGACCACGTATGCCGTGGTGGATTACGCTGGCAGCGCGGGCAGCGCGGCAGGCGAAAGCCTTAGCGCGATTGCCGCGCACTTTTGTGTCGCGATAGTGTCGCGCCCTCAGTGCTTGGGAAGCCCACTATCGCACCCTGGACAAAACTTCTGCTATTCCAGTCTAAACTCGTAGCTTTAAAACTGCGTCATCGCCCTAGATACAGCCTTTACGCTGAGTTTTCCAAGGGAGCGTTTGGGGATTCTTTGAAGGCCAGATCTAGCGTCGAGTTTTAGGAATGGGGCAACTGACAGTTTGATTTCTGCTCATACATACTAGACCTTCATCGAAAAACATATTTTTCCCCGCGCCACCGTTCTACCAACCATAGTTTGCCAAGGGTCTGTTGTCCGAAGGGGGAACATTTCTGTAACGAAAGAGAAAGAGTTTCACAGTTGTCAAAGCTTTCAGGCAACTAAAAAACGACAACAAAAGTCAACACTTGTAAAATCAACCTTTCAGAGAAAGCCAAACCTTTCAGAGAAACAGTACTTGACAAAACAGAACATATTAAAAACTGCAACGCTTCTTCCTTTCTCTAGTAAGAGCTTCATTTTTATAGACGTCACGGCATTTCTGTCTTGGGGCCTTTCTGTTATCCTTGCTTGAACTGATCGCTTGGTTCTTGAAAAGTCAAACAGACACGTACTCTGGTATGCCTTTGATCCGGCTACAGGACCCTAAACAACTAGTACCGTTTCTCGGCCTTACTAAAAAAATACCGCCTGCTTATTTTCTCGATGCCGAAAGCTGAGGGCAAGATTTAACTCATCCTCCTTGTAAAACAGTAACACGCCAGTTTCACCAGCACTCCCTTCAACAACAGCCTAATCCAGTCATTATGACAACTGAAACAACTCATAGAGCATGATCAAGTACGCGGTACCACATAGATATGCCTAAATAAATTTGTACACAATGTGTTCAAAATAACCTATAATGAAGTCTCGCAGAGAACAACGCCAGAGTATCCATCTCATCTCAGTATTTATTATTTATTTATTTATTTATTTGAACTACACTCAAAGGTGCGCACAATAAAAACACGGAACACGTATGAAAGGCAGTGAAGTTTAATCAGCTACACTTGGGACCACATTTACACTAAGAACTAGTGTAACCCGAGCATTCCAGCTCTTTCACGCTGTCAATGACATTCCCTCATCCCCCTAACACCTCCGTACTGCTACACTCCCATACTCAGATTACCTTAGCTTTCTGAAAAATGCCTCGTGGTGCCCCCCGCTAACTGGAACAGACCCAAAAACTCATTTGTAACAGGCGCATCATGTCTCACTAACAACGCGTAAAAAGGATGAGTGGAAAAAATGAAATGTGAAACACCAACAGTCGGCTAAACACGACAGGAGGGTGAAACGGGTGGGGTGCGAGCGTGTTCCACAAGAATGCACACTGATTCTTTGACGATCTTGTGCCAATATTTTGCACCAACTACTTTATCAATGTTTTTGAATAAACCACACCAAAGGCCTGCATGTACACACAGGCTAAAGTAGATCATCCCTCGGATCATAATGGTGTGGTGTGTGAACAGTGTGGTGACGACTCGGCAGTGGCACTGACCCTGGCTAGGCAATGTTGAGAGTAAGGAGCAAGACGGCATTGCAGCAATACAGCAAGTCTCGGTACAGTGCGCTCCAAGCCCAGCCATCTACCAGTGTTGATAGGTTTGGCAATTAATGAAAGGCGAAGAAATGTGATGAATGCCTAAGGTTCTGAAGCGTGACGCACTCCCCTTACACCACATGGACACTGCTTTTTACTAACGCAAAACATCTCCCCCAATGCCCCTTTTCACGAACTTCGCAAGGCGACCAACCTCATCGAGTATCACATGATCGCTCCGCAAGGAACCAAGAGCAAGGAAACTGTACGCACAAAGAGTCAATGATGGAATTCTTGTCGTTGGAAAGAACAACTTCCATAGGAAAGTAGGCAACCTCGAGCTTACAGCAATCAAAGGCGACCACGATGAAAAGCCACCATTTCAAATTAACCTAGGGATGTGAGTACACGAAAGAAGGAAGAACCATGAGAAACGGCCCAGAACCCGAGAAATGGTACCCCTTCCTTGCCCGTTGATTCGAGCATTGATGCGACTCTCATCGCTGTGCCCTCTTCAACACTACGCTCTCTCAGCTATCTAATCACTCGCCACGTATTGAACTACGGCGAGTGATCAGATGATCGGTGGGCGGAGATCGCCGGACCCGCCAGCTTTGAGGCATGATAGGTCGCCGAGGTCAAATTTTTCCATGCGAATTGCGCGTCAGTTCGCACCCTCAGGAGGTCCGTGGGTCCCTCAACTAGGTCAGTTTCCCTTTCTTCGACCTTCATTCTAATCGTGAATTCCTCCTTTAAAACATACGAATCGCTGCTATACTCCCCTTGCTGGCAACACTTGGAATGTGATACAATAGCTTTCATGAGCTTAAGAACACCAGTACCATCGGCTGCTATTCTCCGCCTCTGCTGCACACTTGGGAATATTTTGCAGATCAGCTTCCATAAGCGGTGCCACTCAGTGCGACGGAAACTTTGTTCCTGTGCGCCAAGAGCAGCAGGATGGGGAAATAGAGAAGGTGCGTTATTCTTCGCACTAATTAAGCCCGTCTCCACTACGGTGCAAGGGAATCCTAATTAGGTGTTCAGACATAGAGGTTCGAAAATATGAGAACTACAGCAATGGTTTGATGGCATGGTCTCAAAACTACAGAATTCAAATTATATTCAATGGATTCAAATATTAAAGGAACAAGCGGAACAAATTTCCCCTTCCAGGGGTTTTCGCTTGTTCCTCCTGATTCCGTCGCGAGGGAAAGGGCTGCGGCTGTTCGAAGGACATATCTCAAACCATGAGCCAGAAAGCATAGAAAGTCACAGAAGTGTGCTGATAATTCTAATGTGCTAATATTCGGTGACTACCAAGGTTTTTTACAGAGTGACCACAAGTTACGGTAACAAGAGCTCACCGCATACACTTTTAAAATTGAACGGAACGGACTTTGTGCGTAGATTTCACGCATTTGGCTCTATTACTAAGATGCTCATTCTTCAATTTTATTATTCAAAATTTATTTAGTTGGGATTAAAGTGGGAGAAACCATGAGGCCATTGTACAGAAGAATAGATGAACATATGCGAGCGTTGCGAAACCCTTCGTCTTACCCAAACAATGGTTTTTCGCGACATCGTACGCTTTACCATGGACAAGAACCGCCTCCATCAATAAAAGTCACTGTGCTACACCGCTATAAAGAAGTCTCGTTGGAAAGAAAATTGTTAGAGGCACTCGCTATCAAGCGACTGTCTCCAGAAATAAACAACAGAGAGGAGCTCATGGAGGCATTGAGACTTTTGAGTTAACGGTGGATAAGAGTCTGTATTGTGAAGTAGTCACGTACTGCTCATTGCCAGTGGTTTTATTTCGTTAGCAACTGCACTAGGGTGAGGTGATCTTCCTTTTGTTGTTGTCATTGTCCTGATTTGTACAATAGCCTGACTACGATCTTGAATTATTGCCTTGCAGAATACCCCATTAACGAGAGCATCGGCCTGGTCAGTTGATGGTTGTTATGTTGATGTTTCTTATATTTGAAGTATTGTAATATACCTGATGTTTCTTGTAGGTCTGAAGAAGCTGTTATTACAGCGAAAGCTAACCAATAAATCTTATATTAGAAGAGTCCTCATCGAGATTTTAAAAAGAAGATATTAGTTTGGATTGTTCAAGTCTTTAGCTCTTCATGAAATAACGAGTCGCTTGCTTCGTCAGGTGTCTGGTGGTGTTACGTTGCAAAGCGAATCAGGATCTTCAGGAAACCTGCAACAACCACCATTGCGAAGAACAATCGACTAGGTGCTAGGAACGATTGGATTGACGTGGAAGAGAAGCTTCTGTTGTTACCAAGAACAATATTGAAAAAAGGCGCGGAGCAGTGATGGACTCCAGCACATTCAAGAAATCGTGTCTCCCATGTTATTGCGATTAGGTGCACTTCTTTGCAAATTTTCGTCAGAAGACATCCGTGGCTAAGGCACATGGGCGTGGAAAAGCTCAGCTCTCCAATGGGGCGAGTAAACTGAAAAGGAAATGGAGCTGGACGGAGGCGTTGTCTCAATTCATATTGCCAACCTTTTTCGCTGATGAGGAAGTACTCACAGTCGAATTAGTCTTGAATAGATAGAGCGACAAAACTGCATTTCAAACAAGCCAAAGCTCAATATCTCAGACATCACTGAGTCCGGAAACAGTGAAGGTTTTTGCGGTGATCGAATCGATCGAACCGAGAATCACGTCGCTTTTGATGCTTCACAGAGCATGTAGAAGAGAGAGAATTATCTAGAACTTTTTCTTACTCAAATAGTTCCTCCCAAGGAAAGAATAATAACCTCATTGACCATTTTTGTAGACACGAAGAAATCTGCGCAAAGTTCTTGACGGCGAACTCCCCATAGATTATTGCGTTTGCAAAAAGGTCACCCAGATTTCCCAAATCAGATCTACTGGTTTACGCTGCATGAGGAGTGGAGAGAAGACGAGCACCCGCTGCTGACTATGCATGAACGTCCATACGTTACAAAGCCAACCGCTTCATAATACCCTGGAGAACACACTTTGAACCGGCGTCTATCAATCCGACAGCCCTTCCCTCGTAGAAGCTGCATAACCGACTTTTCCAGAAAACGTGGTAGTGGCAACTTCAGATTACCCATGCTGAACATTTCTTCAGCTACCTACTTCAAGTGGTCATTTTTCGTTTTCTTTTTTCTGTTTAAGATTTTCCATGAACCGATCACCATAATACGTACATTCTCTGGGACCACTATGTCGGTAACGATACGTGATCTAACAGGCCCTAGTAGATAACACAGATGGACGCCTTATTGCAGACACTGCCGACAACAATTTCACTACCAAGTGGGCATACGTAGATTATTTCTAAGAAACTGTTCTTACCTGACTCTCTAGGAAACATTGTGAGACAAAGGCGATCGCAATTCTAATGGACAAAATAATGACACTGTTGCGGAGTTGTTGCACTAGAGCGTTTGCTATAGGCAATGAAGAGATTAGCCGACCCTTAAAGGACGAATTCACGATCAGAGGGAAAATCGAATTAGGAAGAATTCACCTGGTTGAGGGACCCGCGGAGCTCCTAAGTGTGCGAACTGAAGCACAATTTGCACAGGAGGAGTTGACCTCGTTGACCTATTAAGGTTTAATCCCGCCGCGGCTGGTCAGTGCACGCCCACCGATCATCTGATCACTCGCCGCAGGTCTATACGTGGTGAGTGATTAGATAGGTGAGAGAGCGTAGCGTTGAAGAGGGCACAGCGATGATAGTCGCATCAATGCTCAAATCAACGGGCAAGGAAGTGGGTCCCATTTCTCGGGTTCTGGGCCGTTTCGCATGGTTTTTCCTTCTTTAGTGTACCACTCACCATCGCTAACTTAATTTGAAATGGGTTTGCCTTTCCAGCGTGAATTCGTCCTTTAAGATAAGAAGTCGGCATATATCAACATCTGCAGAGGTGAGGGTTCCTGTCGATCTGCGTTTCGAGACAAGACTCTTTTTAAATAGCAGAAATTGAGCCGATGCTCGCAGGATTGAAGGAAGCATGGAAGAAGACGGGCTGCGGATCACTGCACAAAGATGCTACAGTTCATTAAGAAGGCTAGACCCGGTGAAGTTCAAATCAAAAACAGAACCCAGGATGAGCCCAATTGAATGAATACATTCGTTGTTAGGATAGAGCGGTTCATAGAGTCACAGAGGACTCGATCCCAGTACTGATGTGCGCAACAAGGGCGCCACCGCTTGCAAATGTCGCTTCGACCGCCGTTCCTTCTCATCCACAGCATGCTGGTTCCTCTCTCACCCATTATGCTCTCACGCCTACCACCTCTCTTCCGTACTCATTCTCTCATCGCCTGAGCACAGAACTATGTCTTCTCCCTTTTCTTTGATGCTGTCCCATTTCGCAACAAAGCTTTTAATAATTTTCATATTTGTACAAGAACCATACCATTCGATACCGAGACCTGCCTCTGAAGACACGGATCACGACCAAATTGGGGCGTTATTTTGTTCGGAAATTACATAAGAAGAGGGAGGAACTTAGTAAGGAAAAAAGGCAGAAAGACCCTGTGAGAGAGGGAAACACAGGAGAGCTCGTCGTACGCCAGAGGGCGCGACGCCTTGTATGTTAGGTATAGCAGCGGTCAAGCGACCTATCGCGCACTTTCAAGTCGTGAGAGCACCACCAACCTGTGATCAAATGTCCGGCTTT
>MU894618.1:0-12938 GCA_036418205.1 Ostertagia ostertagi
GCAAAGCATGCTGGCAACAGCTTATCCACGCAACTTCTATCAAGTGCACGTCACTTCCGGTGACACGCCTACCCCAACTTTCGGATATCGACTGTATCACGATCCGCACTAGTTTCATAACTTTCGCACCATCTAGCGAGGACAGTCTTCACCCTATACGCAACTCTAATCATCAGTCCGTTGAAAGCCCCATCCAAGCGTTTTTTGAGTTTTGACCCATACACAATGACGCTTTTAGAGTGAGGGTTAGGGTTGTAACGAAGGGTTATGAGTCTTTAAGTCATCAGAACCAGCCGTCGGGTACCTTATCGCAATGGATTTGTTTCGGAGACTTTTCACCTCCAAAGCCACTGATTCCAGCAGGTGAGCAGAGTGTCCCAAATGTCACGCATGGTGTTGCGAACCTTATGAAGAAAACTACCACCAGTTTCACAAGAATGCTGGGTTGTGAACAGAAACTCTTGTCAAAAAAAAACAAATAAACAAAAACAAAGTTTTGCTTCACAACCCAGCATTCTTGTGAAACATTCGCAAGGCGAACTGCGGCCAAAAACAGCAGTTAACAAACAAAAAAAAGTTACCACTAGTCTTCGTTAGCAGCCTTTATGCCCGGCTGCCGGCCCCAAAAACCATAGGCCAATAAGCCTCAGTCCTAAGACAATCCTTTTACCTTCTGTCACATCCAGAATAACCCCGTCGGACAGCCTTATCGTTCTCCTCCTCAGAAATCATTCAATAATTTTGATTCTCAATTTTATAGAATTCTTTGTATTCCAAGTTATTGATTTGCTGCCTTCAGATGGGGAGTGGACCATTCAACAGGACGTGCGATTCCCTATTGGCTGGCAGCCAATTCGTGGGGACGACAATGGGGTGAAGACGGTCTGTTCCGCATTCTCAGAGGCGAAAATCATTGTGAAATCGAGAGTTTCGTCATAGGTAAGATTTTATTAAGGCATTTTCTTCCTTCTCGGAGGATTCTTGATAATTGAAGCCATCAAGGCTCGAACATTGGCACACTAAGTCGTTCGTTCCAGGCGCGTGGGGCAAAGGCTCGAAACGACGACGGCGTTTCAAGCTACGCAAGATGCGTCGACGATTCCGCAAATTGTAGATGTTTCGGATTGGACTCGGATTCTTTTCTCGGGATTCTTTTTTCTCGTCATATATAGTCCTTAAGTGTTTCCTCTGGGCGCTTTGGTGTTCATAGTAGACGTGTGTGTGCACGCGCGTCGACACGCACGCACGAACACCCTTTCGCTGTCACTTTCCCAACTTAACACTGCTTCGTTCACGCTTTCATTTTGATACAGGGCCGTTATTTTGTATTCTTCTTATGTGTTTGTGTCTAGTTGTGTTTGTCTTGCTCTAGATTCCATTTCTCTACATATTTTAGCTTTTAGCGCCGGGTTACGGTACTTAGCTGCAGTATCACGTTGTATAGCGTCTTCTCAGATCCGATTCCTCGCTCTTTTCCCCTTTCCTTAATCACGTGTTTCAAGCCATTTCCTATCCTGCCAACGCACGTCAGCTTTCCGGTGTATGCTGAGTTGCTGCCGAATTCTCTGATTTTAATAAAGAAGTTTGGTGCTTTGTCTTCGGAATTTTGAGTATCACAGGCTCGAATAAAATTTATGGTTAAATAAAGTGGTAGCCATCACTGGTGGCTTGCGGGAAACTTATTATGGGCTTTTTTGCAGCCCATGTTATTTCACTTACTCGATATTGTTTTTTGATTGCCAGCTATCAGAGCAAACACGCATTGGACCGCGTCACAACAGCACGCGTCTCTCACTGTCGGACTCACATGTGACTACGGGTGAGTAGTGGATCAAAAAGCAGTCAGATAAAAGCCTTTTAGATCCATTCTTGAAAATACTTGTGTCTGGAGTTTAAGAGTGATGATTTTCAGACTTTTTTTTTTACTTACGTGGTATTGAAGGCTTCCTGAGCTTTATTATTTCAATTCAGGGTTGATGTAGATCGAAGACTGGTCGTTCAAAAATCCCACTGATAACTTAGAAATGAAAAGAAAGTAAGTAAAGAAAAGAAAAGCCTGCTCCTTCTTCTTTACTTTACTTCTTTTTTTACTTTTGCTTTTTTAAAGGTTTTGAATAAAAGAGCAAACCAATAAAAAATAGGAACAATTGACAGATATTCTGGAATCCCATTGAAGGCTTGCGGCTCAAAGTCGAAAACGAACGGTGCCTCGTGAACGCTGCTGCAACAAAGACGGCTGGATTAGAACTTATTCGTCTCGCCACTCGGAAGTGTGACCCTCATTTTCCCTTTGCTACCGATGATTTGATGCCACAAAACGACCCTTCAGAATGCGCTCTTGGTATCTCCTGCAGAGCTACAGCTAAGGCAACGTTCAATGTACTTATGCAGTCTCCTGTTTTTGGATAGATGACGAGTGCATGGCTCAACCAAAGGCCACTCTCTTCACTGCGAACTTATGCTTGGCACGTTTAAACAGCGGAATTCCTACAGACGAATCAAGGTGTGCAGTAGAAAAAAACGTCATCCTTTCCGTAGTAACGACCTTGAGTGGCGCAACGGAATGCGAGGTGTTAATATACCTGCCAATCAATGTTGATCAGTGACTTTCGGAATGTGCACTGCTGATAGGATATATCACTAGACCATTTCCTTGTTAATAGGTCGTCGACTATTGATTTTCATCGTGACAATAAGCACATGTTTGGTGGCGAATTTCCGCCCCGGTGGCCTTTACATCTACAGCAAGGTTAACTGCTTCTTTGCTGTCACGACTACATTACACATCGGTGACTTATCAAATCGTTATCACTGCCGCTGACAAGGAACCGGTCTCCGAGTTCGCACCCCATGCTGAGCCCACCAAAGGACGTTGTGGACGCCCTGAGAAAGAATTAGGCTTGGTAGGGAGTCAAGCAAGGCATGCTTATTTTGGACTTACGCGGAGTGTTCAAGTGTACACATCCAAACACTGGTGATATCGGTAAAAATGGGGAAATCAGAAAAACGAGTAGTAACCGAACCGGCAAGTGACTCGAACTCTGTGCACTTCTGAACCAAATCACTCAGTAATGTATTCTTTACTTAGCCACGACCACTCCTTAACATTCCACTATTAAATGCTTCAAGAAGTGTGTCGCTGTTTTAAAATTTTCTCTTTCGATTGACGGTTATGCTGTGGTAGCTTGGTTTCCAAAGCAAAACTTTCCTTTGAATATCCAACTTTTCACACTTGTTTAGTCTGTCCCCTCGGACGCGCTTCTACTCTTAAAATAGAATGAATGAAAATTAGTTGCAGGATACTTCTTTAACACGTTGACGACATTGTGCAGCGCATGCGCATCACACCTTGAGCACCGTGTGGGACCGTGTGCAGCGCATGCGCTGCACACACAAAATATTTATTTTTTTCGCGCATGCGCTACTTCTTTTCTAATTTTTTGCATCTATTCCATAGACTACACCATAATATGACTAGACACGGCGAGGTTCATTGAATGGTTGAATATGCTCCTTTTTTAGCGAAGGTTTTCTAAGCCCTACGAATTTCCCAATTGTGTTCATTCCTAGTTTCCTTTATATTCTGATAATCTTGGTCATAAAAAAGAGCAGTAGAAGTAAGTACAGACCCACACATATAGCAAGACATATGTTTTTAGTGGAGCAACCGCGTCAAAAATAATTTTGAGGTTCACTGCAGCAAAAGCAA
Source organism: Ostertagia ostertagi (assembly GCA_036418205.1). Classification (NCBI taxonomy): domain Eukaryota; kingdom Metazoa; phylum Nematoda; class Chromadorea; order Rhabditida; family Trichostrongylidae; genus Ostertagia; species Ostertagia ostertagi. The sequence goes on from MU894618.1 coordinate 3,710, forward strand.
CTGAAACTTGCCTTTCATCGCCAGAAAACGTCAATTCGATCGATTTTTTACAGTTGTCCCTTCTGATAAGTTTGACACATCGAATATCATTCTAAACATTTTGTTGCATCCGAGTTTTGGGTATTTAAAGCTCAAAATTCACGGATTTGATGTGAGGCGGCGGCGCCTGCAAAATCGCCGTGGTCCCACGCGGCGCAAAAACCCAAAACGCGCGTTGTCGTCAACGTGTTAAAAATACCAAAAAAAAATGGAAATAAGTTGAGTGCTTTGGTACTTCTCAGAAAGCATTCAGGACATAAAGCATCGTTTTGAAAACGGTTATTTATGCATAATAAACTGGTAGGAAAGAAGAAAAAAAAAAAAGCATGCATAGGACTGCGCAAGCACAAGCGCTCCCAGTTCTTCCTAAAGCGGCCCTCGAATGGCACAAAAAAATGGTGAAAAAAGTTTATTCAGTGAAGTCGCAGTTTTCAGACCTTCCGCCAGTCGTTTGTGCGAATAGGCTTTCACACCACTATGCGCGGGCACATGCTGCCTGCCACATTCCTATAAGGTTGATTTATGTAAATATTTATACCAGATTGGTCCCCCGGCAACCACCGGGACCTCCTTACCTGCGTAAGCTTTACTCCTTCCAATGTGCTCCCATCCACTGGTGACATGGACACCTCGTGGAGGTGGCACGCATGCACAAAAAAGTGTCTTATATAGTAGAAGGCATTACCGTAATCGTGACATGACCTTAGAATGATATTAATTGGACCTCAGGTCTTTTGGCGGTTAGCTCCCCTCGCCCTTCTCCATCTTATCCTATTCCCTCTACTGCTCTCCAGCTGCTATTGCAGCATCATGTGGAATGAATGAGACCATGCTCAGTAGGTGTTTATATAGCCGTTGGGGTGTTATCACATTGATAGCACTGCAAAACATTGATTGCTAAAGTCATAGTTACTCGATTTTGTTAACGGTCTGTTTACTTCACGAGTTTCCCTACCACTTCATTTTGCGGACGGACACACATACATACATACATACATACATACATACATACATACATACATACATACATACATACATACATACATACATACATACATACATACATACATACATACATACATACATACATACATACATACATACATACATACATACCGACACACAAAGTTAGCGCTTTATAAAATAGAAGGATACAATTCGTATAACTTATATAATTATACTTTACTCGAAGTAATGCTAAGGCGATGATGTAATTCCTGTGCCTGTTTATGTGCCTTTGATCCTCACTCATTGCGAAATTCGCACCATGTTTACTTGAACTGTATCTCGTCTAGATCTCTTAAGCTAGGGATTTCTAAATCTTCTCATGGACCGTTCTAAGTACCTCCCATATTATAGTCACCATTTTTGAATTAGTTTAATCGCAGTACATGATTTAATTACCCAAGTCTTAAGGTGTTTACTGTTTGGACGGTTTAGTCCTCTATTACCTGTCATCCATCTATTGATTACATATTACAATATTACTGCTATTTAGACTACTTAGCTCGTGCAGTGGAACATCAACAGTTCCGAAGAAGCTCAGGGAGATCCAACCGCAGTAGTTCAAGACAAGCCGCTGCCATTCTCGACTGTATTCGAAGTGGCCTGTTGCCAGAAAGAAAGCTGTCGGTTGGTAACCCAGAAGAGGGTAATCAATTGGAAGTAAACATCAACCGGACCAACCCGTGATTATGACAACTTTGATCTATTCTCATTCATTCAGTATACAATCCTTTCACCTTATCATTTACATCACTCGTGGCGTTGAGTGGGCGCATGATAGAAGGTTTCCTTCACGTGACATTGAAAACAACGTCGAATGAAGCCAAAAACAAAAATTGAACGTAATAGGTGCTTAAAAGCATAAGGAAGTTTCATCAGTCGTCGACATCCAACTGCCACCCGGCGGTCGCATGGTCGAGTGGATAGCATTATGGACTCTGGCTAGCGAGGGTTGCTCGGGGTTGTTGGTTTGGTTCCCCGACATGCTCCGAGTTTTCGCACTTTTCCGATTTTTACGTTCGCATATGCTTGGCGTAAACTTAACGCCTACTAAGTATCGTTTTCGAGAGCTTTACCCACAATTCTGCAATAGTCCTCTTATTACCATGCATTCAGTTGAAGTACAAAATTCCGTTTATTAGCAATAAATAATAGCATTATGGTAATGGGCGGAAGTGGTGTAGTGACAAGTGGCGCGCTTACCACGCGAGCGGTCCGGGGATCAAATCCTGGGTCGTGAGTCGCCCGGGCCAACCAAGCCTTCCATCCCTCCGGGGTCGGTTAATTGGGTACCAGACCCCGCCGGGCCCCCCGCCGTCCGCGCCCCAGACTTGTCTGGGAGGATAAAAACACTGACTTGAACATCGGCTGGCCCCGCAAGTCATTGTATAGGCCACATCGCATTCAAACGCCACTACGAATGTACAAATGGAAGTAGAATGCGTGCCGCATCCCAAAAAGGGATTGATCAACGGCAAATGCTTTATCCTTTATGCTTTTATGTAAAAGATTCTGCAGCTTCTGGATTTTCCATTTTTGCAGCACATGCATGCATTTTCAGTAAAAAAAGAAAAGCGCGCATGTCGCTAAACAGAAAGGAGGTGAACATTAAAGCAGGCCGCCCGAAAAGGTGACAACCTCCGACTAACTCAGCGAGAGTGTAGAAATGCTAGCGAGCACACATCATACTCACGTCCCCCCCCCCCCCAAAATCTCTACCCCTCCCTGAGGCTTAGTCACAAAGGCCTAGAATGGCTTTACCCACGTTGAAACTGTCCCCCCCCCCGCAACGACATGAGCGCCTACTTCCATTCAGAATCATAGAACGATTTTGAATTCGATTCCGTACAATAATAATGGCCTGCGGAGGACAGCTGATGTACAGGCAGTATTTTCACCCACCCAGGCAAGTCTGATTCTTTCCTTGGCATATGGTGGCAAATTCGCAAACCTGGTTGGGCAGACCCCCCCCCCCTGTCTTAGGAGTTGCCAAACACTTCGGCTTCTTATCCTGCCTTTCATTCTATTGACTATTGGAAGCACGTCTGTGTATCACCAGCAGTAGGGTAATTGATGGGTTGAAGGCAGGGCCAGGAGGCTAATCGTAAGAGGTTGAAATAAGATAACCTAAAGTCTTGACCGGATAAATCATATGTTGTCACAATCCATACAGATTTTTTTCAGCGGCTCGCGCGTGTTGATAGACACTTCAATGTTAACCCTGCCAGAAAAGCAGTGATAACCGCTGTTGTTATCCGCAGAAGTATCAGTCGAATTCTATACAAATATGTTTACGAAGGTCATCTCAGAAGGGAGAGCCATTTGATAGAGGGAGGACTCACTGGCTGGTCGACAGTTTCTCCAGGGATGCTCATCACAAATCAGGTACGATTTGCTATGGCTGAACCTATATCCGAATTTGCAGGGGGATGTTTGAGTCGCTGTTCGACAGGTGCTTCAAATGCCGGCAAAAACTAATACACCAGCTGCGCTGCGAGCCACCACTGTCTACGCTGCAACCCCCTTTGATTTCTGTGTACAGTACTCCGAGCGAGATTATCGGTGTGCGAAAAAAATCCGCGTCCTCCTTCCCATTCCATTCCGTTTTTACCACACACGTCGCGATTTTCAAGAGAGTGGGATAAGCCAGTACAGCTAAAATCCAGTCCTCAAAACGGGTCCTCGTTCTGAGCTTTTCGGAACTCCCATAGGAATACAGCACTCCACAGGCAGTCTGAAACCAACACCAACCTATTCCCTACATAGAGACCAAGACCGACAATAGAGTCCATATTACCAAACAGGCTTGGTGGAGGACGTGAGACAGATAGGTATTGATCGAGCCCGAGGGGGAAGCAGTGTATCGTATAACCATTGACAAACGCAGAGGCTCTACCCATTCATGACCACTACCGTTCTCCTGGTGCACCATGTAACAATGATTATTGATTATTCGCGCGCGCGTCAACAATGATTTCGAAAGCAACGTTCAGAGTTGGCAATCGTACATGCGACTCGGCAATGATTCAAAATGAAAGTATACGTATCGATTAGGCGACTAAGCGAACAGGCGAGTATGCTAGAGGAAAAGGATGCACATCGATTTGTTTGCTATAGAGATGAGCGATCGCCTAGGAGTACCTGGCAGGAGGCCCTCCGTGCTGCGACTTGTTTCGCTGACCCGTCCGAGGTGGTGCCTTATCGCCGCGCGACGGGTCTCCTGTTGCCTAGTCGCCTACTCGCCTACTCGCCTAGTCGCTTGGGTACCCGTCAGGAGGCCCGTCGCGCGGCGAGAGGGCAGAGACGTGGACGAGTCGCAGCGCGTGCTGTGTGATGTGGACGTACTATAGTACATTCCATTTAACTTGACGCACAATCGCTACAGCACGCGTCGTCTCGTCCGCGTTTGCCTTCTCGCCGCGCGGCAGACCTTCCGTACGGTACCGTAGTCGCTAGATGGATGCGCACCCTTTTCCTTATAGATTGGCTGCCTAATCGCATGTACGGTCATCAACTCTGAACGCTGCCCAATGCCCAGGCAAGTGTAACAGGTAGAACCGTGGGAGAATCTCGACTCCAGGGGAGCGGTTATTTCAACTCGTGAAGCAAAGCTTGCCCTTTGGTCTACCCCCACGGTTTCAGTAATTCTGCTGCTTTCCCAACTCACCAACCAACTGCCTATTTATTGCCTACAGTGAACTGTGAACGTTTTCTAAACTGAAATAGCACTGGTTAGATTTATGCATGCGATCTGCCTCATTAGCTCTTCTACTAAAGGCTTCCATCGAGTGCCCGACCTCACTGCTCTTCATTTAGTGAGACAGGATGTCACACGCTCCCCCTAGTCGCAACCATCAGTATCACGTTCTGCTCTTCATGTTTCACTGTGGAAAGACTGATGAAGCCGCTTATCGCAAACTACGGGATGTTTATGGCGATGATATCGTCTCATTCGTCACATGCAAGCAGTGGTTCTACCGTTTCGAGGTGGGCACTCTCGGTCGATGTGTCGAGAGGTCTAGAAGTCGTGTTAGTGTCCTGCCGGGGCGAACTAGCTCCCGAAATGATGGAAGAGTCAGTCAGCAACCGAAAATTGGCTGTCATAGTGATTTTTGGCCGCAGCATTACAGTACGTCGTGAGACGAAGGCAGCCAGATGCGATAGACTGTCAAAATCCTGTCAGATGGTAAACGTTGAACCAGAGCGCAGTTTTCGCCAACATGAATAATGGACTTCCCTCGCTTACATCAAAAAGGACCATATGTGGATCGAGACAGAATTCACATGGGCGCTAGTTGAATGAAGAGGGTTAGAGGGGAGGGGGACATCGCGGCGTAGACCATTCAATGCTTTCGAACCACGACAAATAACTCCGTTTTGATACTCGCTTATTCCCCTTCACGCACCTCGCATCTTCCTTCCCTTGCGGAACAATTGAATTACTGTTGAGGAATGAACTACTGCGCCGCGATCCACTCCTCCCCCCCCCCTCCATAGTGCACCGTGAGGCAATCTACAACGAAGCAGAGCAGAATAAGGAAAATTCCACCAAATTTCCGTGTCAAAGCGTAACACGTGCCGGAAACCTGCCGACGGACTCATTGAGCAAACACATAGTTCTTGAATCCCGTTTCGTTTAGCATCTGTTCTCAGATTCCTTTGAAGGTAACGGAATATCCGTTCCTGAAAGAGAATATTCTAAATGGGCAGAATCCAGATGGTTCGACGGGGTTCGATTATGGGATCGCAGATGTAACAATAGCCCATGCAAAATATGAGCGGAGTACAAAACTCTCAAAGTGTATAGTGGGCAGCGCTCTCGCGAGCGCAGAGGCTGCGTCGATTCTGGCAGCCGAAGCTTCAAGGGTGTGTGTCAACAGAATTGTCCGGAGCCCCTCGTCATGGGTCGTGTCTTGCCGACCTCAGCGCTGCTGTGGAGAGTTTCTGCCCAGTATCATTCGAAATTGAATGTCAAAGAGACATCAAGTCGACCCATCCCTTTAACATTCAGAATTTAATCAATGCGCGGATAATTTTAGTTCTTTATAGGTCTCCTTCGCTGTTTTTTTGAATGTTACGATAATAAACTTTGTAAACAAACTCTTTCGCGCCACCTCTTGAAAAGGAAGAAAGGATAGCACGTACGGTCCAGTCTGGCTCCAACTCGACGGACTGGCGCATTCCATATAGGTTATCGTGAGCTCCAGTCGTCAAATTCAAAAATTGCCGCGTCCATCGGAAAGGTGCCGCGTCGCGACGCCGCGCAAGTGGCCGCGTGCGGTGACGTCACTCTCGGACGATCCTGTTGACCGCTCTCCCGGCTCCAAAGGCTTGTTTCGCTGTTCTTAGTGCAAGCTCACCACTACTCTGAAATGAATGCGACAAGGTTTGTGGTCGTGTCTCTCGTCTCTCCTGTTACTTCATTCCCCGTTTCTTCGTCGTCTTTCCCACCTGTTGTTAGCTTATCCGATATAAACTCGTGCAATGGCTTAACGAGCTGTAAAGAACAGGGCTCAGATGCTGGTTCTTCGGCGGTTTCTTCTGCTTCCTTCTCCACTGATGGGCCACGCAGCACGTACCATTCCATATTTGAATTCCACTACCGCACCTTACTGTTCGTGGAATGTGTTCTTAAGCGACTGAAAGGCTTTACAATCCCAACTTCTGCCTAGAACTTGAGCTTGAAACGCTATTCTATGCTCTGTTAGCATGTGCTATGATAGTAGCCCATTGATACGTTCCTGTGGTTTAGCATGAGAGGCGCATGGCCGATGTGGAAGCCGCATATGCGAAAGATCAAGCGCAGCACGCAAGTCACTCAAAGGTACGCTCACTGATCTTCTTTGACTAACCGTCATAAGAAACAAATATCGAACTGTTGCAGGTACGAGGCAAAAACGCGCCACAATATTTGGATCGAGGAACATTGCTATCGAAAAAGTACCGTCTTGAGAAGAATGATCGGCGGTGGAGGTTTCGGCCAGATCTACAGAGCTATAGACATAGTGAGCCAGTTCAAGTTGTCACCTCTTCCCGTGGAGACGGACAAATAGTTGATGTATCTAATTCCAGGACATGGGTACGGTAGTGGCAGCGAAGGTGGAACCGCAGTCGGAAGACGCTGGCCGCATGGTGCTCGAGCAGATGGTCCTCACAAAACTTGTCGGTACACGGCATTCGCCGAAACTGGTTAGCATTTCTTGTGCTTCAGAGGTCTAAAGAGTTCATGGCAATCAAGGACTTGTAAGGGACTTCGCTGCTGATTTCAGTATGCCTCGGGATGGCTGAACAACTACAATTTTATCGTCATGCAAATGTTAGGACGAAATCTGACAGAACTACGAAAAGCACAAGCAGATCGTCGCTTCAGTGTGCACACGGTAGGAGATTTTGTGAGGGTCTGACAGTACGCAGTGAGGCGCTATTGTACTCAGGTCAGGTTTGCGAGGGGGAGGGGGAGCAACGCCATGTGGACTGAAGCTAGGAGGGGACGAACTTTGGGAAAAAACTGCTCACACATCTCTATCTAGTCCCTACTAGGACTTAGCCCTATCTGATCAGCGCTGTGTACTCATCGTCAGGGAGTGGGAGGAGGCTTTTTTGGGCCGAGGGCCTAAAACTCTCAGCACTCCGCCCAACTCACCCGTGAGTACATCACCCCCGATCATTTTGCCCAATTCTGCCCCTAGTGAGGTTGTAATGGTGTAAAAATCTTGCGCGAAAAGCGAATGCTCTGCGCCTGGCACATTCTCCAGAATTCTTCTTTTACTGCAAGCTCCTAATTTTATTAACACATTGATGGTAGTGCGCTTTTTTGCTTTTTTCGATCACGTGGGATGGGTGCGATTTTGTGAGCGCGTCCACCGTGATTCTATATCGAATCACGCCGTCCCAAAGCCGGTGCCTCAGAATACTGGAGATTTAATCTCTATAACAAAACATCTGGAAAGCAGATCGCGTGTTCGCAAGACCAGGCACCCAGAGCCACCGCGCCATCATTCCTGTCCTTACCGGACCACGTCGTCACTGACGTCTTGCCCAATAAGAAATCAACATTAGCCGCATATTCGTCTAAATATCGTGACTGTAATAATCAGTGTTTGATGGTTCCAGCCTTTAGATGATTACAGAAGTTATGAAACGTGTATTAGCAGAATGTCTGAGATAGATACAAAATTGTTGACTAAAGTTTTGGCAAAATGACCTTCTTCGAAGCCTTTCACAATGACGGAGCTGTAGGGGGCACCCCGAAGGCGATTTTGCAGGAATTTTAGTCAATAATTCTGTATCAATCTTAAAGGCTGAAACAGCAAACGCGGAATATTACTATAATCATGCCGAGATTAATGAACAGTCGGTCATATTCTATGTTTTGTTTATATGAATGATTCTTCAACAATAAATAACAGAATAATTCAGAACCATTACAGACAGTACGCGTTGGAATGCAAATTATAGAAGCACTGAAATCCGTGCACGATTTAGGATTTCTCCACCGGTATAAATTATCTTTGGTCGTAGAACAAAGACCCTCATGAGCACCACACTAGTTCGTGATAGTCTAGCCTATCAGTGAGGAAGAGGGAGTGGGCTAGATCTCAACCAACAAGCGCTAATCAGCCTTTGAATTATGCATCTAACAATGAGGGTGGGGGGTACTTGCAGGTGAGGTAAGCAAACCAGCCCTTTTGGCGTTTCTGCTGGGGCCGTATGCTGAATGTTGGGGAGGGGATGGGGTCCCCGAGGTCGACGGACTACTTGAACTCGGTCGGTACGGTAGGAGAGTGATGACGAAGTGGTGCAGCTAGGTCCAGCAGCTCCGCCAAAAGGGCTGGTTTGCTTACCCAGGACTAAGCCTTGGAGAGAGGACGGACCTGCGCTCTCTCGCAGGTCCGTCCTCTCTTTCTTTAAGGCTTAGTCCTGAGGTAAGCATCAAATTGAGGCGGTTTTAAGGACCGAGTTGAAGTAGTCCGTCGACCGTCGGGGACCCCATCCCCTCCCCAACATTCAGCATACGGCCCCAGCAGAAACGCCAAAAGGGCTGGTTTGCTTACTTCCTTTAGGGCAAGCCGCGCTTTTGGAAACGGTTTCTTGCATGTTGTAGGGACGCATGGACCACACATGTCTCGTTTCCGCTGAACTCTTTCAGTAGTATCAAGAAAGTTGTGAACGATACTCTTAATGG
>MU894620.1:0-14786 GCA_036418205.1 Ostertagia ostertagi
CCCCCCACCCCTTAGACACCACTACAAAGCGAACTTTGTAGACTATTCTGATCTTTGAGTTTTTTCTCCTCATTTGTTTCGTTTTTGCACTTCTGTTCGATATTTGGATGCTATACGACTAAACCATACCTCAGTGATAGCTCGAGCTGTCCGGTTTGTCTCCATCATGTTCCTACACGAACGGTGTGGGAGTGCTCACTTCGCCAAAATCCCATGACCTGGAAAGCCGACCTGGAAAAAAGGTCCTAATTTTCGACATAATTCAAACGAACTCTGAAAATTAGCAAATGATGTTAGATGAAAAGCCAGGTGCAAGACTGGAGGTGTGCTTGATTTTGAAGATGGCTGGTGGGGAAATATGGAAATTGCTTTTACACCTGGAGTCCCTCCATTCCCTAACACTTAGTCCTATCGATTCTTACCCCATCTCGTGGAGTCACTGCGTACATTACGCGCGAACCGTAATCAGGATGAAGCTCGTCCCCCCGGGTTAGTTTTGCACACAGGTTTACGGTTTTGGAGTTGCTCTTACTTCTTGGCATGCGCCATGCACTCGTTTTCCATACGAAATCTCAGTGACATTCGAATACGAATAAATAGAAATCGCAAAATAACTGCTACGCGCGAACCTCAGATGCTTCTATCGTGTCAAAAATAGCACTATTTAAGAACGCCGATAGCCTTTCTTATTGGGTTAGGCTCAAATTCTCGAATATTTCTACGTTTCAATCCAGGAAAGAGCCCCTTAACTGTAGGAAACCTAGCAACGTTCACCAATCGGTGCGCAACTTAAAGCCTCAAACTTCCCTGACACTCATTCTCATGCCCTCAAAACATCACCTCCAGCTAAAAACCGAGGCGAATAGATAAGTGGCGTTTTAATGACTAAAAATGGTGCTATACAAGTAGGGTGGGCACGCCGCATTTTTTGAACAGAAATGTATGTAAGTGGGACTGCTGCCCGCTACTATACTGTCACGAGAATCGGGGAATTCGTGAGCCAGGGGGAGTGTAGCCAATCTAGGGGGTGGGGGTGAGGGCAGTCACTTGACATGCGTGAAAAGCTGGAGGGGGGGGGGGTGCTCATCCCACTTGTATAGAGCCTAAAAAATTCCCAGGCGTAGGGATTAAAGGGCGGAATTCGAAAGACTACGAATATGTTCGATTTTTCTCGGCACGAAATGGAACTTTCACCTGCCTCCTCGAAAGAACCTTCGCGTTGCACAAGTGCACAGTTGCCCATGCAACCACGTTCACACAGACTTCACCTCCTCGTGCGAACCAACTTTACTTGCTGGCCGGTAACACTATCCACGTCAATGGAAATACGACCATGATTGCTTACTCATCAAAATGTTCGATGTAAGGAAGGGCCCCAAGAACCTCATAAGATCAAAAAGTGGATAGAAGATTATACGCACAGCACTAATAACGCAGAAAAAATTTAAGCGTGATTGAAAGTGGGCGGATGAAGAAATCATCCACCACCGTGAGATCTGATTGCGTGAACATGCCTGGATGGTATTGCGAGGTGCTTCCTAAGGGTTCAAAGTTTCACATTTGGAACATTGACATATCGTGATCGAAGATTTCGAGTGGTGGTCGTCCACAAGAAAAAAAAGTATTGAATTTTTCAGAACAGAAAAATTGGGGCCTCTCCCTGTCGTTGCTTCCTGTCTTCTCGCTGCTATGACAATAGGTGGCACGTCCGCATTTTCGAACAGGAATGTATGCCAGTGGGCCTGCCGCTACTATACTGCACAGAATGGGATTCGTAAAACCAGGACAGTTGTACCAATCTAGGGGGTGGGGGAGCAGTCCACTTTAACCATCGGAAAAGCGGTTGCCACCCACTGTTATAGCACGCCTTCGCCCCTTTTCAACTTTTCTTGCGTTTCCTGGTTCAGTGCAGACTGCTAATATTCGAACGAATCAAAATCGATCACTGCCCAGGCCACTCCGTCAGGCTCCTCCACCATCAAACTACCTAGTTACAAAGCAGTTGTCCAGGAGATAGACGAAGTGGCTTACCTATGGGCAGTGCTCGTTTTCAAGCTCAGATCAAGACCTCGTGGCCCATTATCGCTACCAAGCCAAGATTGCATGACAATGATACAACACAGGCCCAAAGAAAACAGGAACTCTCTCAGGAATTATTCCCCCAGATGACGAGGAGCCGTAGGCCTGTGGATCAAGTTTACCAAACAGAAGGATATCCTTACATCTAACCAATCCTTTTTTTTCTACGAGGAAGCCCTTGATTTATCTGCCGTTTTAGCCACAGCAAACGAACCCGTGCTTGCGTTGACCTAAATTACTTCCCTTCTAGCCTTCCCAAATTTTGGCGAAAAGCTCCCTATTGTGCTCTCCGTCTGCATAACGGTTAGCGAAGTGGGTGGGATTTTATTCGTTTTAGGACTGATGGTAAACCTAAGAGGAGGAATTGCTCCTTGTCCTACAGGCTCAGTTTTGAGCTCTCAGCGTAAGATGGCCAAAATGGTGCTATCTCGACATAGCCAGACGAGCACGCAAAACAAGTGGCTTTCCGATCTATCTGCACCATAATTTTCTGAAGTTTATTGATAAACGAAACGCTGCTATCCTGGAGGGGAAGGGCAAATTGTCATAGCAGCTTGTCTTGAGAACTCTTTCCGCAGATTCAGCCCATTTTACCCTTATTAATTACTCATGGGACAAAGTTTATGGCAAGGAAAAGGAATCCCAGGGGAACTGAAATGCATACACATCTGGAGACACTCTCCCCTATGCTTAGTCTTGGAACTGAGCGTTATTGTAATCCCTCCCCACCTCAAAATCGTACCCATTTGGTTCACTGTGTATACTCTAGGAAACGAGCAGAGCGTCCGGTGCAGACCAGACACCATAAGTGAACGCCAGATAACGACCAGCTTTTTCTTATCCTCTTTTTGGCCGTCGTAACCTGTGTCGCACTCGATGTCTTCTCATTTCGAGAAGAGGCCGGGGTTATTTGTCTGAACGTTTACAATCTGTTATTAATATGCTTGTCATATCAGCTGAATGCCGCTCCTTTTAGATAACACTGTCCAAGCAGGCTCAACCTATGTTGCTCCCAATACAACGGGGGTCTGTCTGGTTTTCTACCGCGCGGCGCCGATGGTCAGACTTCTTCACGAAAGCTCTGAACGAAAGGAATGAGGACATCGTGTCCCTCGAGCGAGGAGGGTCCACTGGACAACTCTTGCACGCGACAGGGACGAATGGAGACGTTGCTGGCGCCCGCTCGAGCAATTCGATGATCAACGGGACGACAGGTGATACAGGTGAACCTATCGCGCACAAACCACCGACGGCGTTCAGTGAAACTGAAGCACTTGTGAAGTGTTCGGTCACTCACCTAACGCATTCGGCAGTAAGGTGTGAAATGAATACACACACACAACTCACACACACAACACACACACACACACCCTCAAACCGACACACCTGACCACACCCTGCCAAAGTTCGGCGAAGTCCCCGAATGATTATACAACAGACTCGAAAAAGCCGTTGGAAGGAAACCACCCAGTTATACATTGATTTCGAAACATCTATTTAAGAAAATGCACATTCTGGAACTCCCTAGGCGCTCTCATACCAATGCCCCTTTTCGTTACATACAGTGGTGCCAAAAAAGTCACTTCGCCCATGACGCACATCATCAAATTTTTCGTCGCACAGGATAACGTTGTGGATGAATGTCTTACGACAGAATAATTTTTAGGTGTGCCCCATAAGCATAAGCAGGCCCTCCTTTACTGCCCCTACGTCTTCAGAATATGACGTCATCTGCCCTCACCGCGCTCATGCGACGCTCAACGAGGCTTACCAAAACATCCGGCTCTGGCTATAAGCAACAGCACAGACAAGATTTCTTTGGCCGAAATGGTCTCAGAGATACTAGGCTGTGACCATGCAAGACCGCTTCTGAACAGCGTTTCAGGGACGTCGTAATGGTCTATGGTTCCTCGACGACCTCGTTGAGCTCGAACCGTGAATCATGTTCCGCAGGAAAATCTTCTAATGTTTTCAGTGTAAAAGGTTGTTATGTAGCTTTCTGATAGAATAGAATGTGTTCTTTAATATTCAGTTGGGTTTATTTGATTCGGCTCCGCAGCGCGTAATTAATTGCAATTGAATGTGGAGGGAAGTGACTCTTTTTTTGACTCTCCCCCCTTCTGTGGAGCCCTCCTCATACATTTCGTGTCATTATATAAACATGTCAATGTGAACGTGAAGATTTCAAACATACTCGAATCCAGGAACCATCGTTCGTTCGTCCTCCGATATGGCCCTGAAATCCAGTGATGCAGTCATGAGTCCTTTTTTCACTCAGAAGTGCAATAACAGCACTATTTATTAGTTGAATAGGCTATGAACTCCGATTAAGCCGCTGAGGCACAATGGAATGATCCTCGCAACGCCATCTTGCCTGCGTCTCCTTTACTACCAACCGAAGTGAACAGCACGTTAAGGAAATTGCCGTGAAGGCCAATCTTCGTGAAGGACGCCTTGGTACGAATCCCTTAACACGTTGACGACATCGCGCGTTTTGGGTTTTTGCACCGCGTGGGACCAGAGCGATTTTGCGAGCGCCGCCGCCGCACACCAAATCCATGGATTTTGAGCTGTAAATACGCAATACTTAGATGCGATGAAGTGTTTTCAATAATGTTCGATCTGTCTAACTTATCGGAGTTACAGTAATGGAAATGTAAAATTCGACTAAAATACAGATAAAGGCAAGTTTCACTCATTTTCCTTTAGTGGTTCCAAAATTAATTTGGACGTGGTTGTTTCAGTAAAAACACATATCTTCCCATACGAATAGGTTTGTATTCGCTTCTATTATTCCTTTTTATCAACATGTTTACGTTAATGAAAAGAAAACGAGGAATGAACTGAACAGACATATCCGTAAGGTCTGGAAAACTCTGCCAAACTAAAGAATATTTGGCCTTTCTGTGAGCCATGTGGTTTTTAGGAATGCTAATGTATTACCTGAGGTCGACGGCCGGCAACTACACCACCTTCGTTTTGCTGACGACATCGTTCTTATAACGCCGAACATCGAGCAAGCGGAGCGAATGCTGGCTGATTTCGACTGCGCCTGTGGTAAGGTCGGTCTGCAGCTGAACCTAACGAAGACGATGTTTATGAGAAACGGATTGGTTCCTGATGCCCCATTCACGCTCAACGGAACGAACATCACCGAATGCTCCAGCTACGTGTACCTAGGTCGGGAAATCAATATGATGAACGATCTAGCTCCAGAGCTGAGCAGGAGGAAACGAGCGGCTTGGGGAGCGTTAAGAACATCGAGGGAGTAGTGAAGAAGACGAAGAACATCCGGCTCCGTGCCCACCTCTTCGATTCCGCTGTCCTTCCTGCCCTAACCTACGCCTCAGAGACTTGGACTCTGCGCAGGCAGGACGAGCATGCGGTCAGCGTTATCCAACGCGCTGTCGAGAGGACGATGCTAGGAGTAACCCTATACACGCAAGTGCAGAGGGGAATCCGGAGTTCCGAACTACGCCAACGATCGAAGATCAGGGACGCTGCCGTTTTCGCCAAGGAATCGAAGATAAGGTGGGCCGGACACGTCATGCGATTTTGCGATGACCGTTGGACCAGAGCGGTTACCGACTGGATCCCTCGGGACGTCAAACGAACACCTGGACGACCGCCGGCCCGATGGTCAGACTTCTTCACGAAAGCTCTGAACGAAAGGAATGAAGGACTTCGTGTCCCTCGAGCGAGGAGGATCCACTGGACAACTCTAGCACGCGACAGGGACGAATGGAGACGTTGCTGGCGCCCGCTCGAGCAAATCGATGATCAACGGGACGACAGGTGATACAGGTGATATGGTTGGCTCACTGCAGGCCACTCGTGCCTCTGATAAGCAATTTTTGCAGATGCCGAAGCTCGATTTCGTGATGTGGATTTCATTAGCCCTAGCCGGTGATATAATCACAGTTTAGTCGCCACGTTATCGCTGCTGTCAAACGTTCAAAGACACTGGGCGACGACGGCCGATGGTACATGAATTTTCACGAAAAGCTCGAACGAAAGGAGAATGGACATCGCGTCCTCGAGGGGAGTCACTGGGACAACTCTTGCACGCGACAGGAACGAATGGAGATGTTGCTGGCGCCTGCTCGAGCAATTCGATGATCAACGGGACGACAGGTGATACAGGTGTACGCTATTGCGCGCACCACACGACGGGCTTCAGTAAAACTGAAGCACTTGTGGAGTGTTTGGTCACTCACCTACCGCATTCGGCAGTACGGTGTGAAATGTCTACACACACACAACACACACACAACACACACAACACACCCAACAACACACACACACACGACAAACGATCACAAAAAAGTTTCGAGGTACGAGTGATACAACAGACTCGAAAAAGCCGTTGCAAGGAAATAACCAGTTATGTTATTGATTTCGAAACATCTATTTAAGAAAATGCACATTCTGGAACTCCCTAGGCGCTCTCATACCAATGCCCCTTTTCGTTACATACAGTGGTGCCAAAAAAGTCACTTCGCCCATGACGCACATCATCAAATTTTTCGTCGCACAGGATAACGTTGTGGACGACTGTCTTGCGACAGAATAATTTTTACAGGTGTGCCCATAAAGCTAAGAGGCTAATTCCGTTACTGCCTATCGTCTCAGGATATTGACGTCATCTGCCCTCACCGCCGACCTCAACGAGGCTTACCAAAATCGCTCTGGCCTAAAGCCCCTACAAGATTTCTTGCGAATGGCTTCTCAGAGATACTAGCTGTGACCATGCAAGACCGCTTCTGAACAGCGTTTCTCAGGGACGTCGTAATGGTCTATGGTTCCTCGACGACCTCGTTGAGCTCGAACCGTGAATCATGTTCCGCAGGAAAATCTTCTAATGTTTTCAGTGTAAAAGGTTGTTATGTAGCTTTCTGATAGAATAGAATGTGTTCTTTAAAGGAAGCAGTCACGATAATTTTCATGGCAACGATAAGGAAAGCTATGTATTGGAGTGGATAGAGGTCCTGCCCAATGTTAGAACACGTAAAGTTTCAGTGGCAGTGGCCCCTTATCAATGAAGTGATAAGGCGCCGAAATCCACTTCCGTTCAGCAAAAACCAAGACTTATCGATGTGGAAAGGGGTGCGATAAGAGCGTGCTAGATATGATACCGTTATCGTTATCGTCCCGTTTTCATTCTGAGAGCACACCTCTTATCAAGCAGCCGCACCTTCTTATCTCAGATCTTACTCATATCTCACGCGACTAACATATAGTCACGTTGCTTCCTCGCTCTTTGTCTCAATATCGATGATTAAAACGCGGATTTTAGGTTATGTGCAGTTGAGGAGATAGATGTTCAGGTCCGTCGCTCGTTTGCAGCCAGGTGACTTGCTTCTTTAATATTCGTTGGTTTATTTGTTTCGGCCTTTTTTTTTTTTCAGCAGCGGTAATAGACTTCGATCACAATTGATATGTCGAGGAAGTGACTTTTTTTTATTGCTCCCCGCCGGGCTGGTGGAGCCTTCTTCAATTCACGCTACAACTCTTGTGGCGCTCGTTTTCACACGAAAGCCGCGTCATCGCTTCGTGTCATTTATAAAACATGGTGTGGTCGCTTGTTAATAGAGTTGTTTGTCCTCCGATATGCCACTGAGACCACTCGACGCTCGATACTCAGTCGTTCTCTTCTCTCTCTCAGCACAGCTCGCACTCGGCTCCTATATTTAGCATTGGGTAGGCTTATTCGAACTAGAATAGAGTGTAATTTACGTGGGAGATCAGTGTGCACTTCTCTCTCGACTCAGGGCTTAAAGGGATGGTGAGTGGTACACGAAAGAAGGAAGAACCATGAGAAACGGCCCAGAACCCGAGAAATGGGACCCTTCCTTGCCCGTTGATTTGAGCATTGATGCGACTATCATCGCTGTGCCCTCTTCAACACTACGCTCTCTCACCTATCTAATCACTCACCACGTATAGACTGTGTATGATGTATGCTGATCGAAATTTGTTTTCGCAGGCTCGCGCACGCACTCGATCGCCAAGACCGCCAACTTTGAGGCATAATAGGTCGCCGAGGTCAAATTTTTCGATGCGAATTGCGCATCAGTTCGCACCCTCAGGAGGTCCGTGGGTTACTCAACTAGGTAAATTACTTCTTCCTCGACCTCCATTCTAATCGTAAATCCTCCTTTAATGCTGCAGGCACAATGGAATGTCCTTCTTTTTAAAAAAAATCCATACTCAAAATACAGCAACAACATAAAGCCTACTCGCCTACTCGCCTAATCGCCTAATCGATCCGTGTAGCTTTTCATTCTGAATCATCGCCTAATCGCCTGCTCGGATGTACGATCGCTAACTAAGAACGCTCCATCAGAAAGCCTCTAGCGTCATTGTCGCGGCTCGAGAGACAATGGCACACCTGTGATAATGGTGGGGCTCCCTATCCCACTCTCAGAACAGACACGACCTCATATGGGTTGCTGCTTCAAAGGCAAAAGTCGGGCTCAATAAGGGGGTATTATGGCGATTGAAACTGAGTATAGAGATGCGAAGTGGAACGACAGTGGAGAAAAAACTGAGAAAAACCGTCGACAAGGCCGTTAACAAAACCCTCTTTCCCACTAGCAGTGAAGGAGGCTGGCTTGGGGAAAGAGGCACGTACAAACAAGTTTTCTGGAGATGTCAGTCGTTCTATCGGTTGATACGGCAATCAACCTAGCTGATTTCACACGTTATGCCAGCCACGCACCACTTCCGAGGTGGGCGGTCGTAGCGGGGCCAGGCGGCGATAGCGCATAGTACATGCCCTGGGGCCTTATTACCGCGCCGTTTGAGATTTTGAGCATGGGAACATCTCTATGGGTGCGTAACCAAGCAATGATGACTCGTAAATGGTGTCCTAAACGCGTTGCGGTGAACTCGTTCATACCTCCATTTTCTGAGCTGTTATCTGCTGATGACAAGCCAATGGTCAAAAAGCTGGGTCCCGTTTTGCGTTTTTTTGAGGGAGTTTTCCCGCTTTTTTCGCCACTGGCATACCACATAGCCTAAGAAATCTAAGGAATAATAATTTAAAAACTTGATTGGGTAAAAATAAAAAGCAACGGAAAAACATGTGGTGGAAGCATGGTTTTACGTTATATGCAAATCGAGTTTTTCCGAAAAATGCAGATACCGCTGTGTTTCTCAAATTGAAATGTTTTGTGGAAGTTCGGAGTGCTTACATGTATCGCAATTCCTCCCTAAAGCCCTTCATGTTGAGGTGCAGGTTTTTTGGGAAAGTCGAGATCAAAGTACATTATGGGGCCGCATTGTATGTACATGCACAATTCCGGTGCTCATGTCGTAGGAGGATAGGGAGGAGGAGAGCCGATTGCTGTACTCGGGACTAAGCATCAAAAAGGGGAAGAGATTCTGGGAAAGAATCTTAACAGTTTGTGTTCTTCCTGGCTTCTCCCCTCTCCTAGGATTAGTTCTAGTATTACCTACCATCGGCCCTGGTTGGATGTCCCTCCTAATGAAACGAGTGCCCATATTTCTTTCCACAGGTGCCAATACATTCAATCCTTCACTAGTATGTTTATTTCTGATAAGAACAGCAGAGTTGTTTTTACTTCAACAGCCTCGTTATCATTCAAAGTGGATGGAGTCGATATCAATCAAAGTGGATGTGATCTATTTGAAATTTCTTCCGAGTGTGAGCGGTGAGTTGGAAATCCTAGGAGGGTCTCTCTCGTTGAAATGCGCCTCGACCCAAACCCACCCCACCTTAGCGATACGTAATTAAGAACTTTATACAGCGCACTAGGCTGCGAACTATAATGCCATTTACAAATTCGCTCACTCAAGGTGTACCTTCGTGATCGGTGGGTTACGATAAAAGGTAGCACATTAGAAGTTGGAGTAGAGGTGGTCAGTGGTTCAGGGATGGAGAAAAATATTAGAAACAGGACCAAATCCGCGCGGGGGCATGCTCTTCGATGCGAGATGCGGGTGCATCTCCAACTTCCAAAGGGCTTCCCCTGTTTTTCCTACACATGTTGGGTCGCCGTATGCTGTTCTTGCCCCGAAGCCAGGTGATCCGAAGATTCCTTTTAAATTCATTCGTTTTGAACGATGCAGTTTCTTCATTTTCATTACATGTTTACTTTGACCTACATACACACATTAAATGTAGGCCCTTTATCAGGGCAATCCCAGTAGGAAGACAGAGAAAATTAAGGGATTTTCGTCCCCCAACCCTCTTCGGGGAGGATAGGATACGTACCATTATATTCTCCCTTCTTCCACCTCCAACCTTAGCGTGGAATCCTCCTTGAAACAACAACCCTATCCCAAGTTGGTGAGGGGGGGGGGTACAGCGACTAAAAATGCAGCGTGGCGATAGCGTGCTAGACACCACTTTTGAACGCAACCCCTTCACATGCTGTCAGGCCGCCATATCTCACCTAGGCTCTCTTCCTCCGGCCACGCATATTTGCACAATTGCGTGAGGGCGGGCGAGTATGCTCGTCGTGTTAATTCACTTTCCATCAGACCGCTTATGGAGCGTTCATAGTTGGCGATCGTACGTGCGAGTAGGCGATTAGACGATTAGGCGGTGAAGATCACATACGTATTGATTGACCTCCCTTAGAGCGTTGAAGGCGAGTAGGCGATCAGGCGATTAGGCGAGTAGGCGAATTAGGCGAGTATGCGAGTAACGATCGAACCAGGGGCTGGGTAGCGCCTTTTAATCATATCTCAGATTGAATTGTGGTAATCTTCGGTAATATCTTTCATATTAACCCCCCCCCCCCCGGAGAATGTTGATTCCTTGATGTTCCTTCATAGCGTTTCCAACTGAGGTTTCCAAATGGACACTCTCTTCAGATCTCCACTGTTGGTGAGTAATTCGAATAGCAGAACCTTGCGGATTTTATCCGCGATCTGCACACGCTTTGACGTGTTGAATTCCACTGCAGAAGCCCGCGAAGACTTGCCTCGTCCGGATCGCCGCGCAGCCCGCCGCGCGATTCGCCGCGTGCAGCCCCGGACGAGCCAAAAGTCCGTCGCCCGCCTGAGACCGCTTCTGCATTCCTTAGCGTTCCTTCCAAACAATCCGCAATCTATCTAAAACACATGTCCTTGATGAGTATATCTGAGTATATTAGGAGAATCATGAACCGATTGTTTTAAGAAATTTTGGATACGTATAATGTTTCATGCTGGGCTGAGAACACTTCCGCCCCAGACGGGATTCGAACCCGCACCCCTCGTTTTTCGGAAACAAGTCAGAGATACGTATAATGTTTTTTTTTAGTTGCAGAGCCGCTACTAAATCGGATACCGTTCAATTTTGATTTCGGGATAATATTTTCGGAAATTTCCCGTAAAGGCTTCTTCTGCAAGGCCGCAATTATAATACTGCATTCGTTGACAGCTACTGAAACGCATGGTTGACATGACGAACAATCGATGATCTAATCTCGATGATCCTACAGGAGTGATACTGTAAGGAACCCTGATTACTATCCGACCGAGATAAGCGCCGTATCATGAGAAAATAATACAACTTTATCCAGACGGGTACGGAAATCAAAACTTCTTCAAAAGTTAGTGTCTCAATGGAAGCAGTTTCACGTGTTTTACAACACGCTCGTGACAGTCCATGTTTGGAATAAGAAATAGCCCTTTTATGAAAGAAATCGTAGAGAACAACGAGATACTTTTTTCAAGAAAGTTTCACCTAGTCGAGTAAAATGGTAACATTCTTCCATTTTTCATTTTTGATCTTGCGTCTTTCTTTCTCTTAACGTTTTTCTTTCTCAGATCGGTTTTCTACTTCGTAGCACACATGTATGGAGAAGAAAATGATCAGGAGGATGGTCAGAGGTTCCAAAATATCACAGATAAAAAAGTGTCCTCACTTCGCTCTACTTCGCAAAACTTTTTAAGGGAAAATGGCTCTTTTTTCTTAACGATTTCTTTTCATGAAACGTGTATTTCTTATTTCACAGACATTGACTATTATGAGCGATTTGGAAACACATTAAAGGCAACGATTACGATAAAGAGGGAGCGCATCGGGGAAGCATATGCACCACACGAAGCAGTTACTTGGCTGCCAAGGAAGCGAGTGTGCGCTTTCACAACGAAAGGTGCGCTGGTTGCTGAGCAGGACTTCGAAAGCACTCCGCCCCCAAAAGCGATCCGCCCACTAGTTTACTTGGTGATTTGGACGAGCTGCGTTGCCAGCAGCGGCACAAATGGAGCATCTCGATTGAAGTGTGGGCAAGGTGCAGAAATGGCAGAAGGTCCTGGCAGAAGGCGGGCTACGGCTGAATGTCAAGAAGACCAAGTTCCTGAGCTCTGAAGAGGGTGCAGAGCCGATCGTGGACGGTGGTGAATGCATCGAAAGGTGGAGGACTTCCGATACCTTGGGAGCGATCTGGCAGCCGACGGAAGTGTGGATCAGGCAGTGAAGGCACGAATCAACGCGGCATGGATGAAATGGAGGGAGTCCACTGGAATCCTCTGCGATCGAAGGTGCTCCAGAACGCTCAAAGGGAAGGTGTACCGGACAGTGGTAAGGCCTGCGATGCTCTACGGCAGCGAGTGCTGGCCCCTGAACAAGAATCACGAAGGCAGCTTCACTCCGCTGAGATGAGGATGCTGAGATGGGCCTGCGGCTGGACGCGACTGGACAGGGTCAGAAACGAGGATGTCAGAGCGGTCATGCAGACTGCCCCTGTCCAGCTGAAGGTACGGGAACAGCGTCTGCGATGGTATGGGCATGTGCTAAGGAGGCCACAGGATCATCCGATAAGAACAGCGATGGACTTCGAAGCGCAAGGCAAGCGACCGCGAGGAGCCCCAAAGAAGAGGTGGAGAGACGTGATCAAGAAGGACCTACTGAAGTCATGGCCACAGCAGAAGATGCCCTGGACAGAGCAAAGTGGCGACGACTGACAAAGACAGCGGACCCTGCGACTGCGCGGGACTAACGCTAGGGAGAAGAAGAAGAAGAAGAGTTATTCAGTGCCAATTAGATGATCTCGGCGCTTATTCCTCTAGGAAAAATATTCAAAACAGAGCCGATGGTAGGTGACACTAGGACTAAACCCAGGAGAAAGGGGAAACGCCAGGAGAAACACATTTGCTCACTTCTTCCCCCAGAATCCCTTCCCCTCCTTGAGGTTCAATTCCATGCACAGTAATGGGGTTAACTCAACTTCGTATAGGATGATGTTTATTGCCATGGTCCAGCGTCAGGCCCAGGTTGACAGGCCGGCTGATGAACACCCCAGTCACACCAAACATGTCTAAAGTCGCAAAAGAATCAGTGATAAAGCTAGGACGTCACCCGGAAGTGGCGCGCAGAACCCCGCCCGAGTTCTGTGGTCAGTATGCGAGGGCTACCGAGGAGTGAACGGCCTCGGCCAAAGAAAGCTAGTTCGAATTGGGACTCTGAACGTAGGATCGCTAACTGGGAAGTCCCGAGAGGTTGCTGATCTGATGACGCGCAGGAATATCCAAGTCCTATGCCTTCAGGAGACGCGATGGAAAGGTGCTAAGGCCAGGGAAATCGGGGAAGGTGTCTCTACTACAATGGAGAAGACACCAAGCGGAACGGTGTGGCCATAGCGGTAGCGGAGTCGCTCAAGGACTATGTCTCCGCTGTGAACAGGATCAGCGATCGGATCATGGCTGTGAGGATAGACACGAAGGAGGGGTACTGGACCATACTCTCCGTGTACGCACCGCAAGCCGGATGCCCCGAAAGTGAGAAGGACGAGTTCTATCTGAGCCTGGACGAAGCCATAAGATCGGTTCCGGAAGGCGATTACCTGACCATAGCAGGTGATCTGAATGGTCACGTCGGCAGTGACAGAAGAGGCCTGGAAAGGGTGCACGGAGGTAGAGGGATAGGAACGAGGAACGCTGAGGGAGAGAGGGTTCTGGACCTGGCTACAGCCCACGATCTGGCAATCTGCAGCACGTTCTTCGCGAAAAGGGAGACTCAGAAGGTAACCTACAGCAGTGGAGGGAGACAAACGGAAATCGACCATGTGCTGGTAAGAAGATCATCCCTCAAAACTGTGAAGGATATCAAGGTACTTCCTGGCGAAGAGCTGGCTCCCCAGCACAGGCCACTCCTGGCAGACATAGCCATGGAGCTCCCCAAGAAGACAAAGGTAAGAACCGAGAGGAGAATCGGTGCACCGAATGGAGAAGGAAGACCTCAAACGAAGGATACTGGAAGCTGGCCTCCCAGATCCACAAGGACCAGTTCAGCTGGAGCAATGCCGCTAAGGTTATCCTGCGATGCGCCAAGGAGGTACTGGGCGAGACGCGAGGTGGAATTCAGAGGAGACAAGGCAGCGTGGTTCTGGAACGAGGAAGTCCAGCGAGTCGTGAAGAGGAAGAAGGAAGCCTTCCTCGACCTGGAAAAGGCGTTCGACCGGCTACCGCGAGCAGTGCTATGGAGGTCGCTCAGGGAACGTGCCAGAACACCTGATCTCTCTGGTGAAGGACATGTACGAAGGAGCCAAGGCAGCCATACGCACCCCACACGGCCTAACGAAGGAGGTGGACATCACGGTTGGGGTGCACCAAGGGTCAGCTCTGAGCCCGTTCCTCTTCCTCCTAACACTAGATGTCATGGTGAAGGGGCTCATGGAAGGACCACTGAAGACCATCCTCTACGCTGACGACATCGCCCTGATAGCGGATAGCAGAGAAGGAACTACAGG
>MU894622.1:0-22363 GCA_036418205.1 Ostertagia ostertagi
GATGATGGCAAAGCGTGGAAGGCAAACAGCATAGGGGCAGCCTAAGAGTGGGTGTCCTCCAAGAAGCCCGTCGCGATTTCTGGACAGCCTTTTTCGATTTATTTGGCATTTTTCATATTTCAAAACTGTGTGCATGCATTATCTTATCCGAAAAACTGTGCATCAATTACCAGTAGTGGAATTATTGAAGAAGTTATGACGATTGTGAAAAAATAAACAAAAAGGTGCCGAGGTACACAAAGGGGCTGTCGTCAACGTGTTAAGGAGAAGAGGGAACGGAGGGGGTAAGGGAGGAGCGTCAGAGTGGCTGGGACCAGGTTGTTTGAAATACTCGACCAAAAAGGAGCGTTTTATCAGAGTTCCTGTTCTTTTCACTAGAGAAATCCTTAGCGTCATGGACGCAGAGCGTAACGGAGTGCCCCCTCTAACTCCATTTTCACCATTATCTGACTGCAAAATGTGCAGTCGAAGTAAAGCCAGCCTTACACTGTAATCAAACATTGATAGCTATGACTGCCATGAATGTTTTCGCTACAGAGCTCTCGGTGGCTAAAAAACGCACTTTCGAATATAGCTGCCATTGATGGATAAGCGCTCCATCAGGCCGACATTCAAGTGCGTCAAAAATAACGGTTGTTATTATCAACCTGTTACTATACTTTGCAGTGTGAGCTCGATTTATCTAACCTTTCAAGCAGTTATAGCGCTATCAAGTTAATTTTTTATGCCACGGGTCGATATCCAGATGCCAAGATGGTGGTAGCCCCTCTAGAGTGAGAAAAGGGTTCCCCAAGACTAGGAGCCGCAACTGGAAAATGCGCAGCAAGGCGCTAAAGGCCTTCCTTTGTGCGCTATCGACGCTGCCACTCTGGCGTACGTGACGTCTGCGCCCTCTCGCGTACGACGTGCTCTCTCGCGTTTTCCCTCTCCTCGCAGCGCTGTGTCTCTCCGTCATACCACGGCCGACCTCACAAGGGAAATTTCAGTGTTTTCTATGGTGCTTTTTGCTTTTTCTCCTCACTACGTTCCTCACCGCACTTCTCATCTAATCTTCGCAAAAATCACACACGAATTCGATACTGACCCGTGCCTTTAAGTCTTGCCTATCGCTCACGGCAACCTATCAAAAGTGAACTTTAGAAAAATTGGGCCGTCCGTCGAAGTGCTAGCAGAGTGCGTCAAATGTGGCACTGGTAAAGACTTGGGAAAAGGATATAACTCGAAAAATGAGACCCTTTTTGCCCACTGCTTTCCGCTTTATACGAGTCAGCGACCAAAGGAGCTCGTTTTCGAGTGTTGGTCCCGATAACTGCTATCCTACCAACAATAATTATTCTCTGTTTGATAGGGCTTTACGTAGAAAAGCTAAAAGTTATCACCGCTTGGAATTGAAATGCTCTTACAAAGTGAAGAGCAAACGGTGGTGGTAATAACAGCAGCATCCAACACGCGAATGGTATGACTCAGTCGTTGGTAGGCGTGTCGCGTCGCGAGCGTCGCCGATATGACCCTGTTAAGCCTAAGAGCGCGCATGGTCCCTTAGGAAGCTCGCCCGCCATTCCGCTAAGCTTTTCCCCCTATTCGACCTTCGGCCTTATCGGGCAACCTTATTTTGATTGAAGGATCAAGCAAGGGTCCACAGCAGTAAGGAAACAAGGCAAAGAGCGCTGAGGAAATTACTGAAGTTCCTTCCAATTTCGGAAAGAGAGATCGTTTCAACAAGAGAGATACGCCGACCACCTAACCACCAAGATCGCGTTGAACCCCTTCTGAAAGAGAAAGGTTCTTGCGGAAGGATTACCCGCATATCTTATAGATATTGGTAGAACAAGAAATGATCGGTGGCCGAATGAAGAAAGAAACTCAAAAGAGGCAGTTGAGTGGCGCATATGAGGGTACCGACAAGAGGCCTTCGCGCGGCAAGAAGGCGAGTCAGCGCGACAGCGCAGGACGAGCTGGGATGTAGGCGGAGGCCCCATTCTTGTTCACTTGACGCGAAATGTCTACAGCACGCGCTGACTCGTCCGCTGACTCTGCCTTCTTGTCGCGCAACGAGCCTCCTGTCAGCCACCCTGTATTCATAGTCACAGCGCGACGACGCGCATATGTGTCCCATTCCGCGCTTCGAAATAGTTGCATGACTATCAATTCAAGAATTTTGTTCCATGTGGATAGTGAGGACAGTTACAGCGAGATAGCGCGCGCTTCGATGAGAGCGAAGAAGAGCGTGTAGCCCAGTCACAAGGTGGAGAATCGCAGTGCGCGCGGCGCCGCCTGTGACCTAAAGGCACACCTCAGAGTAACATTCTAAGAGTTTTTTTTTCTACAGAAGAAAAGGATGGGGTAAAATCGAGCACTTCATTTTTAGAAGTCTGAGATTTTGCCGAAAGCAATTACGCCTGTCAAACTATAAATGGTGATATGGCTAGTTCAGGGTAGCAGTTTGACCCCGAAGAACCCAGCACCACCCAACCAATTTTTTCACTGCCCCTGAGCTCGTAAATTATCAGTAAATTATTTACCAGAATAAGGCATGAACACGGGCATCAGAGGGCTGGTCCTAGTGTCTAGATAGCCCAAGAATACTATCGAGGGTCTCCCATATTTTAATTAAAAGCCATCAAAGTCACCCATTCGCGACCGCGCGGGATTGCGCAATAGCAGTACAGTCAGGAGATTTTTGTTCAATAAAATTTGAGTGGACGGAGATTCCCTCTGCCCAGGGCTGGCGTAGATGAATGAGGGTATGAAGATTCTTCATGGAAGAAAATGTTCCAAAATTTCCGTTTGAAACCCAGCAGTCACGGTGGATGCCATTGCCCAAGTGGGATCTTTGGCAGCCGCCGGTGGCTGCCATTGTCACAAATGGGTTAAAGACCGTCCACGGCAGCAGCGCCCTTCAAAATAATCAATAATTCCGTACGACGTTTGCATCGCACTAACACAGCGAAATGAGCAAAAGAAAATGTTCGGATGAGGAAAATCGATGAAAAAACCGTGAGATGCTGTCAATCCCGAAGGTTTTTTGAGGAAAAATTGCATAGGCATCGCTTACATTTGAACAGCATCGTTTCAATCGGCGAAAATCGAAAAAGGCATTTGAAACGAGAAGCCTCCTGCTGTAGCATATTTAAATCTTTTTTCTAGAATGAACATCAATCTCGCATCGAGAAGTGCCATAGTGATTTCTCAATATGATTTTTTCTCAAGGAAAATCGAAATCGGGCGCATCAAACATCACGCACGATCGAAGGGTTTTGAAAATGATACTGTAATCAAAGACCGATGAGCAGAAGATACGATAGAAGATTTCGCAACATGGTTTGATCAGAACACTAGGTGGCAGGGCAACGAACAAGGAAACGAAATTATGGGAAACGCCCTGAATAAGATACCCTCTTTATAGATGATTTGTAACACTGTACGAGTCATCGCGAAGAGAGTGCATTTCTGGACTAGAGGCATTAGTGACGAGAAGGCAAGAGATAATAGGGATCAGAGAGACCCAGACACCAGCGTGGTATTCACTAGGAGCCGAGCTCTGAGGATGTCTGGTCCGTTAGAATTGACAACATATGTGATCTATTTTTTAACTGTTCAGAGAAGAAGAGCAGAACAAAGAAATATTCTTCTGACAGACGATAAAAAACGGTGACGAAGGGAAAAGGAAGGTAGGGAGAGAGGAGAGAGTGAGAGCGGGGTGACATGCTCCTGAAAAAGGAAGCTGAAAGACTGAAAGAAAAGAAAGAAAAGAAAAGAAATTTGCAAAACGAATGAGGGTTAAATTTTTGTATTTATTAATCTGAGACGTAAACAAAAGCCTATACAAAAAAATTATTTACAAAACTTAGATCATGTAAGCATCCAAAATAAATAAATAAATTAAACTGACCACAGTGACGCCAAAAATCGTCTCTTCTAGCACCTTGGCACCTTTCTACACACTTTGCACATTTTAGGGTTATCCTGAAAGGGTGGCGTCGAGTTTCCAGGAACGATTTCCCTGTTCAATAATGAGCGCTATCCCTTTATCCAATTCTCTCTGCACCCCGCCCCCCCCGTCCTTCTGTTTACAATTTTGCAGAAGTGCAAAGTGTGCACAATGTACGGTTCACGATACTAACGCTAACAAAATAATTGTGGCGCAGAAAGCTCAATTTGCAGTGAAACTGATTAAATTCCGCTGTATATTTTGCACTGTAACAAGGGTTCACCCTCAGTATGACCTCCCCCCCCACCACAGTCCAAACTACACCACCACTTGCATGACTGTTTCCATGAAGCTTCTGATTCTGGGACCTGATAACCCACGCCAGCTCCACCGCAAAATTACTTCGAAACTACCGTCAATCGGGCAAGGCTGGAGAGGTGTATAGAACTTTTACACGACTACTGTTTTTTACGCCCATTTCGTGAAAATTAGGAAAAAATCCAGAAACGACCTCTCCCTCTGAGCCGGGTGTTCAGAACACTCCGTGAACAGCTCCACCCTACCTACTAAAAGGACTCATCAGCCTGAACTCATCTTGGGTTTTAGATTTCATGCAATTATTCTCCATATTACTTGCTTACGAAATCACAATCCGATCCCGATACCACAAAAATTATGTTATCATTATCTATTTTACACCGAAAAGGTGCGCACATAATAGGGGTTAAAATTCGTAACGATTAGACCATAAGTAAAAAGAATAAGAAAATAAAAAAGGAGAAAAAGAGGGAGAGAGAGTTAAAACGATAGAGAAAACAGCCGTGAGCCTGTATTATAGTAGAACAGAAACGGTCTGAGATAGCAGGCTTGAGGTAGTATTCTGTAGCCGGCATAAGGCCGCACTCACCATCCGGAAGACCGAAAAGGTCCCTGACGAGATCCTTGTCCCTCGTTCGGACGCTTTCGAGTCGAATAACGTACCGGGGCTTGCAACCAACTTAACCCATGACTAACGAATTAGTCTGGGACCCCAGGCGAACAACGAGGGGGGACCTCAAGTGAGGGGTCGATCAACTTTCAGGCTCACTGAGCTACTAAAGACCCACATTTTGGAACCTACAGGGCACTAGGAAGTCTATGGCAAAAATGCAGAGTTCATCATCTTTTAGTAGTGATTGGTCATTAACACAAAGACTGAGGTTGTAGAGATCTATCTAGAGCAGAGTAATAAAGTATTATTCATGGCCTAGGAGAACTTTCTCGTAGCGTCCTGTAATGCGCTTTCAGGATAAACAAGACGTATAGCTGTGACGGATTACAGTATCCCCTAGTTGTGAGCGACTTTTGGGAAGCGTCTTCTGTCAGCTACGGTTTGAATAGAAGGAGAGAGAGAGCACCAGATATGCAAGGAATTTTCGGAGAAAAAAAAGAGAGATTTCGGGTCTTTCAAGCCTTTTAAAAGAAGCGTTCAAGCCTCAGACTGCTGTTGCACATTTGCAAACTGCAATGCAAACGAAAAAGACGAAGAACGACGTTCTGCAAAGAAAAAAAAAAGAAAAATATGTGACGTGGCGCCAAATGCAGCTAATTAGAACAGAGAAATATTTTTCTGGCAGATGAGTAGATTCAGAGGTGACGGAGAGAAAACGACGGGAAAGAGGGAGGGGGAAGGGGGGGAGTGAGGATGGAGCGGCAAATGAATGAATGAATGCTTTAAAGAATGAGAAAAAAGAATGAAATAAATGCTTATGAACAAGGAACCTGAGAGACTGGACATTCAGATTCGCATGAGGGTTAAATTTTTACCCCGGTTTCAACTGACAGCGCTGCTTTAAAATAATGACCATACATCAACCTAAGTGACTTGCAGAGGAGAAGAGTCATTAGCGTTGCCTGATTAACCCTCACACCGCTGAGGTACAAATGAGGCGAAGAAATAGGGGTAACTGTGACCAAAAACGTACCACCTCCCTCCCCTCCATGGATACAAACCTTCTCCCCCCCGATACCCGCACAGCCTCACACCGTCCCTTGCAGAGTTACCGTTTGCCCGTGAATCTGAACGGGCTGGTGGAAAGACACTTCCTTCCAAAAAGCTAGAGACCGGTGGGTAAAGGGCGCAAGGCGATGAAGAACAGAATTTTACGGCTGATATCTCGCATATTTGCTAACCTCATTGTTCCCAACATACACCGTACGAGAAGTGCCCAAAAATCTCGAACGCGAACCCTGCCTCCTATCGACACAAATACAACCCTATCGGAACATCGTGGCCCACATTGTTTCACGCCTCCTTTGACATTCATACATTCCTTCCTTCTGGGACCGATAAATTGCTCCAGAGATTAGAAATGTTTGATATGTGAGTAGTTCGGGTCGCGAGCAGTGAAGCGTCGGGTATAAGAAGTTGAGCTGCGTCCCCGACAATTGCCTTGTAACTATGTAGACCGGCGAAAACACAACATTGATTGGCAGAAAAAGTAATGGATTCGCTGGCGTGGCTTATACCAGGCAAAAAAAAAACGCCAAGAGTTTCTCATTTTCACGTATCTATTACGGTATCTATTAAATTCTGTAAGATAGCAAAACATAATCAACGAAGAAGATACCAAATAGGAAAACGTACAATGGATTCAAATAAATTAGGAGGCTGAAAAAAATGAAAAGGAAAAGGAGTGAGGGAGAAACCGAAGAAAAAGGGAAAAAAAATCTCCAAAGAACATTCGTTTCGTGAAATCACTGCACTAATAAATTGCAAAAACTAAAAGGTAGGGGAATAATACAGCAAGATCGATGAATAATCGTCAGTCGATTTTTTTTTCTGCGAAACTACCTGAACAAAGCTCCAAAATGATATCTTTTTTTTTTAAACAGTTTGGCACGTTGCTAAGCATAGCCGAATAAACAAGTAAATAACAAAAACAAATGAACAAAGAAATAAACAACTCGTTCAGTACTGTTCTTTCATGGAGCTTCACCAGGAATGTTGAATGTCCAAATTTATTTCTCGAATAAAATAATATTCAGGTAAATTAAGTTGGATAAATTCAGAAATTCAAATTCAAAAAGTCTTGGTAATTAATGAGTATCTAACATTTGAATCATTAATTTAATAAAATTCGAATTTATTCAAAAAAATTTACTTACTTCATGATTTTTTTTTTCGTTTTACTGCTTTGATTTATATCTTTTACGGTTACACGTGACATTGTGGGCCGCTGTGCCCGCATGAAAATTAATGAAACAATAAATAAATAAATAAATAAATAAATAAATAAATAAATAAATAAATAAATAAATAAATAAATAAATAAATAAATAAATAAATAAATAAATAAATAAATAAATAAATAAATAAATAAATGAAATAAACTCTTCAAAATTTGAAATAAAGGTGAAATTTTCCAAAACGCCGAATCGATAGGAATGCTGTCGTCTTTCTGAGGGAATGGTGAAATTGAAAATGACGTTGAGAATTGGAAAACACAATTGAATGAGGAGATTAAGCGATTCGTCGCAATTCAACTGCTGGTGAACGAGAATGAGCAATAGCGAAAAATATTCGACAATTTGAATCGATTTTCGATTTGAATACGATCGGGAAAAATGGGAAATCAGTCGTCAACGCTAGATGGTTTCGATGATCCACGACGGGTGCAGTGCCTTCAATCCGGATGATGGCGATAAAAACTCGGGCGCCCCCACACACGTAACGCTAAACGGGGCCGACGCAACGACACGACAATCGATCGAGCCCTAGACTGAGACCACACACGCGTCGTCATTCTCGGCAAACATACCCGTCTTTACAACCAGCAATTCAAACTGTTTGACCCTATTAAGAAATTGATCATCGCAAAAGAAACCGCCCGGCATGAAGAAGTCATGATGGCGCCAACCTGGCTCGGGGGTACTCTGTAAAAAGGCCTCTAGGACAAAGTCTGGGCAGCAGCAGGGACGAACTCCGGAGAACACGAGAATTGCTCCTGCACCGGGAATTCCCCTCCTCTTCAAGGGCTAGTCCTGAAACTAAGCGTTCCGTGATCCTGACGCGATATTACGTTGTGCCCCCTACCCGAGCCGCATCGCGCCGAATTCCCAATTCATTTGCCCCAGTTATTCAAACATAATCCAAAGCTTATGGATGAGCGTTCTGAATTCACTGATGTGAGTGGCTTACTAATCCTATTTATTGGCCCAATAAATAATTCAATAGGTATCACAAGAATATGTGTTAGAGGAAGAGTGACTTAGGCTTGAACGAGCAGAACCCCAACGCGCGCACGGGTTCTCCCGACCCCCTACAGTGGCTGGCCCTGAGGTTGGGCAACGGTACGAAGGGGTGGCATCGCGTTTGCGATTTCTGAAATGGAGAGAGACATATTTGGTAAAATTGACATCGTGGGTATGGAAGAGATGGGAAAGGATCGTCCATGTTCCCTCCCCTCCCCTCCGCGCGTCCCAAATGGATTTTTGAAGAAGGAAGGCATTCGGAAGTAAGAGCAGAGGTGCTACCAGCGATAACCAAGGAGTAGCTCTGAGAGGGGGGGGGAGGGGATGAGAGGACGTTTTGACTTAACATTCAAACGCGAACTCTGCGGTCGGCCTGTGGCCTTTTCGAACCTACTCCTTGGTTATTGCGTAGGTAAGTCACCCTAACGCCGTATCGCCGTAACCCAGTTGGAAACGGATTGAGCTGTGACAATGGTAAGGCTTTATGCAGGGAATTAAGTGCTAAGTCCGGCGGGGCGGAGCTTCACATCGCACGTACATGGAAAAGTTTGAAGAAGTCGAGTTCACCTTCCAATTACCCCTCAAGAATTCCAGGAAGAATTTGAATGCGAGGCTCCTGGTTCGTAGAAAATTAGGAGGGTTAACCGATGCACAAACAGGGTCCGACGAAGATCAACGTCGGGTCGAAACAGAGAAGTGCTTTTGGACGGGTGATTCAGCTGGAAAGTAGCAAGGCCTTACACATTTTCTGCTCTGCCTTTAAGGTTTTTTACGCCGAAAGTTGGTTGCCTCAGCCCTGTTCTTTATCCGTCTGCGCTCTCGCCCTTGCAGCAGAGAAGCAGAGCGGGGTGCACGGCGAAGACTCTAGCAATAGGTGCATCTCGTCCAACTGGGAAAATGGTTCTATTTTAAGGGCCTTCGGTCCTTTTCTTGATCTCTTCCTAGCTGCAGCACTACCTAACAACTCTACCT
The DNA here is from genome assembly GCA_036418205.1 of Ostertagia ostertagi. Classification (NCBI taxonomy): domain Eukaryota; kingdom Metazoa; phylum Nematoda; class Chromadorea; order Rhabditida; family Trichostrongylidae; genus Ostertagia; species Ostertagia ostertagi. The sequence goes on from MU894622.1 coordinate 9,137, forward strand.
TCATTGCCTATTGACAATTGAATTAGTGTACTTAAAGGTACTGTACCTTTAAGGTAATACGTAGCTATTCTTGGTAAACAGGTGAGATTTTACTTATCTTGATCGAAAAAAAAAACGAATCGATTCGACTGACGGATTAGCTGAGATGAATTCAGCTTAATTAAAGATCGTAGATTGTTGGCAAATCGAAAAGGGCAAGGATAGGAGAGGTATGAAATGAGAAACGAGTTCGAGTCGTCACGATAGCGGCGTATAATCTAGAAGTGCACGTAGCTCTGCGTGCATTCTATGAGATTCAGTTCGCGAATCGCTCTGCCCATTTCCTCGGCATAGAAAAACCTCCCGTGAGACAACCCGGGAACAGCCACAGCCCATCAATGAGCGCAAAGATTCCGCTGAGATCAGCTGGTGTAAAGAATTCTAACACCTGATGCTGACCGCGGTTCACCTTGAGCTTTCGTTTTTAAGTGAAACTAAGCCACACGGAAGTGAGATTGTGCACGTTTCGGACTCTTTGATCTGTTTCCAGTTCACCACCTGTCTGTGTTTACTTTTCCGCTCCATTCCGTTCATTTTTCCCGTTTTTTCTCCATTTTTCTGCCCCATCAATTATTCATTGACGACACGTTCTGTAGCGAATCGCGAAGGAATGACATTTTTCATATACCAAAGTTGCTAACGGTCGAGATCTATCGCAAATGTTTCAACGAAACTAAGCACATCTTTACTAAATATTTCCTGAAAAAGGGGCAAATATTCTGCCGAGAAACAACTGCGAGGTCCTGCCAAGAATTAGGGATACGATATGTACAACCTTACCGATCATGGATTGGATACTTTCTAGAAACCTGCACAGAACAAAACAACTCCACCTCCAATTTAGAAAAGCCTTGTGATACCGTGACCTCTGACGGACACTGACTACAGAAAAACGTGGGAAGCGGTGTTCAAATTTCGAAAATAATCGATGAAACAGCTGAAGCTGGATTCAGCCTGGCTCAAAGGAGGATCCCACGGTAAGGTCGGAAGGTCGCGAAAGGGAAACGGAAAGCCAGGTGGATTCCTTAAAACCCACGGGTCGAGATTGGGGCCAAAAGTTAGTCTCAGAAAGGCAGTGGTCTTACAAGCCTAAGAGCGCGATTTAATCTCAAAAGATTCAAGGGCCTAAGGGCTTGTTAGCTGCCGGTACTGCCGCTGAATCAATCGCGGCAAACGTGGCGTTTGCACCCTCTCGTGTACGGTATTCTTCCTCGTGTTTTCCCTCTCCTTAAAATGCTGTGTCTCTCCGTCATACCACGATTTGATCTCACAAGGAAAATTTTGATGCTTTCTACGGTGTTTTTCGTTCTTTCCATTGACGCACCTAACTGTTCTCCTTGTCTGAAAAGAAATAGCACAAACCAATTCGATCCCGGCCCGTGCCTTTAAGGATGCGGCGATGCGCGTTGTCCAGCTAAGGATGTGCTCCCACGGACTAAGAATACAGTACCCTACGCCGCTCGCACCGCTGCGCTCCCACCGATTGACAGAATCCGGAGAAGGGGCGTCAACCTCGAATAGAGCAGCACTAATAAAACTCGGCAAATACACAAATCCGTGTTGTAAAGCGGGTCCCACTTCTTGGCTTCTAGACTATTTTCATGGGTTTTGTTCATCCGTACATCTCGTACTACCTCTAACTTGATTCCTAATGGGCTGCCTTTTCATCGTAAACTCCCTTTGAGCTGGAGACCCAGCCGATGAAAAATTCCAGAAAAAAATCGTTGAAACCTTGAATATGGTCCCTTTTCATAATCACTTTGGAGCATTGTGCTGGCGAATAGTCTATCTTATTCACAGTGGCGACAATTTCACTCACCTCACCGTGAATTCCCCTTCAAAGAACGAGCAGCTTGCCCTTAATTGCTCACTTCATGCTCACCACAAACCGCTTATCAGCTGAAGAACGCTAGATAGGGGATGAGCCATGAAAAAGCAGTTTAGCCCTCTCAGAACTTGAACTTATCAGGGATTTGGCTCGGGTACAAAAGCTCTTCTCAAAACGCTTTGTTTTTATTTTATAAGATGACGTCTATGGAGCACAAAATAAAATTCATTTACAATGATAGGCTCAGTGTGACCCAAAAAGGACTGAAAAATGCTTCGCGGTTTAAAAGGCCCCCGTCCCTCCTCATGCTTACAGAAGTTTTCATTTCTGGTATAACGATTTTTGGGTTCCAAACCTTCCAGCTCAGCGAAGCCCCTTCAAAGTGAACTCAGCTCTTTTAAAAACTCTATCAAAGCACTGGAGTAAAAAGTGCACTTATCACTACATTTTCGCTTTTTTTGGCATTCCTAAGGCAATTCATGATAAATGGACTTAACCTTTCTCCATGTACGGTCTACACACGTGCCCCAATAACGTGTATAAAAACCTCTGAAACACTCTATAAGCTGGAGGTCTTCCTAGGGTAAATAAAACGTGGATCTGGGCATGGTATTACCTCAACGACTGTACATGATGAGGCTGATAAAGGGTCCAAACACCACACACTATCAAGTATCGGCTAATAGCTACTTGCCCCAATAGCGCGAGGTGAGGCAAGTAGAAGGCGCACTTGAATAAGAGGCTGGCTTACTGTAGCCCTTGGAGGCTGCGGGCATGTCGGTTGAGAGGCGGAGGGGTTGATAACGCCGTCCTTGGCTTTCGACCGCACCCTTAGTGCCCTTTCACCAATAGTGGCCACTGACGTCATCGAAACTGCTCCGCCCCTCAGCCATCGTACCCACTGCCTTGAAATGTCATACTGGTTTGAGGCAGTTTGCGTCGACAGCCTTACTTTCATGAGTTAACTCAAAAGTTCGGCGTTAGGTTGATTGCCATTGTTTCGATGAGGGGTTTAGGCGCATGTCTCACGTATACAAAATCATGCTTTCTCGTGATGAAAAGGAACATAAGGGACAGGAAAATGAAAAAGTCAGTAAAATTGCTGCATTTGGTGGTTCTCTAAGCAGCACTCAAATGTGGACTATGCAAAGTAGGCTGGACACGGGGCGCCAACCTTGCGCGACATCGGCGGCTACTCGTGGGCTACTCTATTTTACCCACTGAGTAGATTCCTCGACACGAACTCATCTAAGGTTGGCAGTTGTGATATACTGAGGCTTTAGACAGGACTATTCGATCACATCACTAGGAGGGATCCTACATCTTTCGCTCCCTCCGCCTCCCTACCACTACCACCACCAACCTCCCACCACGGTTGTTTTTATGTATAGGGTTCGAGTGTAAAATCTGGTGACACACTCCAAACCTACCCAATTTAATATTCCCTATAGAATTGCCAGGATCTTAGGAAATTTCAATTTCAATTCATTACAAATATGCAGAAACCAAATACAACCCACTCGCCCCCTCTTACGAGAATTCCAAATACGCTTCCCTCGCCCTCGTCCTTTCTCGGAATTCACACCACTTCTTACGCGTGACATTTTCTCATGAATACTACACGCTGAGAAAAGTTCAGGACAAACTGGATTTACGATGATTCTGACATAAAGGTACGACTGACTTCATGTAAAACTAAGCTGTAAATGTAGTGCGATTCATAAAGGTGAAGCGTCAATTGACCATAAGCCTTGAGTTAATCGCACACTGGTTTTGCTCTGAAGCTTTCTCAGCTGTGTCGGGTGCGTCTCTTTATGAGAAAATTCACGCGTAACGGAGTGGCGCTGGTTTCTTTTTACGGTTCTCATAATGCGGTAGTCGTACTAATACACCGCCTTTCCGCACTCACAGGAGATTCATAGACAACGTGTTCAACAGTTTATCGTAGGGAATTAAACTTCATAATTCCACAAGATGAAAGGCAGAGGACCGGTGAAATCATTCACATAGGGAATAAAATAGGACTAGCAAAAGGTGCAAGCTGTGGAAAAGATAGGAGAAAGTGTTTTGAAAGCCACAAAATGGGCACCAATTTGCCTTCCCCTCGATTTCCGAGCTAGCACAAACTTCATCAGTGCAGGCCTTATCAATGTGAACGCTGTGCCATACCCTCGGCAGAAACGGCTAGAGTCTGAAGCAGGGTCAGCCGCACACTTTCCAAAAATTTTGCGACTCTCATCACTATCATAAGTCGTGGGAGGCCCCCTCGGAACGATCCTCTTTCCCTTTCTACGACCGCCCCCCCCCCCTCCTCTCCTCGCCATCACGGCAACATCTGTAGTTCAACTCCGCCGACTTTTTTTTTCAAGAGACTGTCGACGGGTGGGGGGGATGGGAGGGCAGTAAGGGAAAGTTTCGCCAAAATCGCGAAATACGCTTCCGGAAAACGATCGACCTGCTCTCCCCTCACCACCCATCAACTTCAAGAGGTTCAACCTTCATAATTTTCTCAAATCAACTGGCTAACCTTACTCAATCCCAAATGCTATCATCTTTCTCAGAATCACAAAATGCGACTCCTTCGTTTGAGTAGGGCGAACGAACGGTTAACTCTGATTCGAAAGCGTGGGAGGGCCAGTCGCTGGGGCTTCGCCAGCTGAAGAGTTCACTGGCAATAACTGCTAGCCTGTTTCGAGCGCACCCACCGCAGCAAAACAGCAAACGTCCCATTCGGGGACCTCACTTTTCTTTACAGTAGCTAGACGTCCTCTTCTTTGATCACCAATCTATCGTACCATCTGTCTTAAGGCCAAAGCGCGTTAACGATAGGTAAGAAGGGCCGTTCAGAGGAGACGTGGTGGTGCTCAGTGGTACGCCAGTGGCGAAAAAAGCGGAGAAATCCGTCAAGAAAACGCTAAACGGGACCCCTTTTTTGGCCGTTGGTTTTCACTCATGAACAGGTAACACCTCAGAAAGCCGACGTAGGAACAAGTCATCGCAGCGCGCGTCTGGTGACACATGCCAAACCACGCTCCAATCGAGTTGCTCCAGTTGTGCCGCTGCTGGCAACGCAGCTCGTCCAAATCACCAACTAAACTAGTGGGCGGATCGCTTTTGGGGCGGAGTGCTTTCGAAGTCCTGCTCAGCAACCAGCGCACCTTTCGTCGTGAAAGCGCTACACTCGCTTCCTTGGCAGCCAAGTAACTGATTCGTGTGGTGCATATGCTTCCCCGATGCGCTCCCTCTTATCGTAATCGCTGCCTTTAAGTACATTGAGGTGAAAGTCCCGAACATGGCATATGTTTATACAGATTAAAAAAAGAGCAACCATTCGCTGAGATTGAAATAAACGCAATAAATGAAAAGCTAACGAAAAGCAATAGCAATCGGTACGGTATAAAATGAGGAAATTGCCTTCCACAACGAAAAGAAAAAACGCTTACATTCGGCAAAGCTTGCGCAAAATGATAGGAAGACAGTTAGTCTCAAAATTACTTTTGGGGCAGGTCTATCCCTTTTTGGGACACCGTAGTGGTAACTGAATGTGAGTTGCCTAAAGAATGACTCGAAGCAGCAACCCCGTATCAAATTGGTGGGGTACAGCGGTCGATAATAAGAACATCGAGGCCGAATCGAAAAAAAGAACTGAAGGAAACCGCCAACGAAGCCTAGCGCCGAACTATTTCCTCTCTTCCTCCTTGAAATGAAGAAGGGGCGGGGCCGGACGAGTTTTCTGAACTTGCTTGCTCCATGGCTCCACTAACCCGCGCGTATTTGAATTAGCCGCTACGCATTGGCCACGCAGCCAATCACGAAATCTCGCGGCTAGCGAAATGGGCGTGTCGACCTAAAGGCGGGCTAACAAGATGGCACCTATCCAGCTTTTTATGGCGGCTTTCCAAGGTCAGTTTTTGCTTCAGCGACACTTCTTATGTTCTTGACTAGGGCTCACGCATCTTTTCACTCCACTAGTAAAGAAAGTATGGATCCATCTGGAGTTGTTGCTTTAATGGGACCAGATGATGCACAGAGCAGTATTTTGCCTTTCTTGCTTAGCCTGGTATCACTTAACTGAGTGACGAATGGCTGGTTGACCTAGACAACGTAAGATCCAGGATTTGATCCTGGACCGTGGGCGTGGTAGCAGCGCCGCTTGACACTACTTCATCTCACAGAACTCATAACTGCACAAAACACACTACACAAAATTCAGCCAAGGACTCAGGGCTGAAGTGTAGCAGATTGTCAGTGATGAAAGTGGACAGGCTCAAATGGGTGGAGTCTGCGGAAAACTTATAGTTTCAGCTGGCAGGTTGTATGGGAGAATTTTTTACAAAATGAAATACAGAATCGATTACTGCCAGTTGACGCGATAGACTTCTCAATAATTTATGGAAGGTGAATACTCGATAATAATAAATGACAGGACGATGACACAATAATTCTCCAACCGGTTTAGCGAATTCGATTCTGTACAAAATGACGTCATCCTTCAGAGAATGAACGCTAACAACAAAAGAAGTGAAAAAGGAAACCAAGTAGCGACCAAAGGAAAGCACCAGCTTTCAGGAATCAATATTTATTAGGCTATTTGAGTGGAGATAGTGGCTGCCTATGGGCTCATACGTGAGAGACTGAATGATAGCGGGTTCATGCGAAATAAATAGCACCCGTGCCCAGCAAATGATTCCCGTTCCTGGTTGCCGTGAGCGCTAAAATGACATCAGGTCACTGTAGGTGCTACTACTGAGGAAAAAACATGATCCTCTCAGTTTGAGCGTCTTTCATAGCCCTATGAATGTTGACATTTACTTGTTTGCGATAGGATTTATGATAAATATTTGAAGTCTATTTGTGAGAATCAAAGCAATTCAACGGTGCAACAAAACACCAAAAAGGTCATTCAAAAAAAGCAATCGAATGGCAATAATAGCAAACTTGGATTATTTTACGTAATAACTCACGTTATTTCTAATTAACAATATTGCATAAGCTGATAATTTTGAAGCTCTGGAAGAAGTTCATTAAAGTAACTCCCCTGATTTATTTACAGGTTTGAGAAATACTGATAAGAACGTAGAAGCTAGGTAAAGCTGAGTGATAGATAAAAAGTCTGGAAGAAGCCACATCCGTTCCTTTCCGTCCGTTGCATCATAAAAATGTTACTCATAAATATGCTTTCTAGGTCCGCAATTGCAGAGATGCGACACTACGCACCGCTTGCGCAACATAAAACGCATGACAAGAGCACTACAGCCTTACGACTTGCAGCCATCACCACCCAGGCATCCTGCACGCCCCGCCTCTCTCGAGGAATGTGGCACGATCTGGCGTCGTCTCGTAGGTTGTGCGTTCTTGTTCTGAGCAGGATGTCAAACCCTACGTTGGTACAAGTACCAACGGGGGGGTCGTACTTGGTTTAGCTTGGGGGGGGGGTCGTACTATCTCGCTGTCGGCGGATTTCTACTAATCGCCCTACTGATAATAGATGCTGGTACGGAAGGAAAGAGCAATTGGAAGTTGTTTACGCAAGAAAATTGATAGTAGAGCATCTGTAAGCTAGTTCCTTCTAAATGAGCTTCCAATCGAACCAGCGAATCAGAAGCGCGGCCGAGGCATGGCGCACACCAAGGCAGGGTGTGCCACTGCAAGCGCATGCTCGAAGCATTCTAACACTTCCTATGGTCAAAACGATATTGTTTTCCCTGGAGGTTGCGGCCTGTGAAACCTAAAAAAACCCACGTTCTTAAGAAAATGACTTGAAGAATGCCCCTTCAAAGAAAGTCCCAACGGGACTAATTTTCGAAGTACTAAATTTTCAGGATATTGGGGTGCTTGTTAGAAAGCTTGAACCCTCTAGTTTCTCATACCGTGTTCAGCTTCCCAAATAAATCAGTTTGAACAAAGTTATGATCGTTAAAAGGATGAAAAGTCGCGGTTTCAGAAAAATAGTTCCGCGAACCCCCCAAGAAAGTCCCAACGGGACTAATTTTCGAAGTACTGACCTTTCAGCAATGTTAGGGTACTTGTTAGAAAGCTCGAATCCTGTAGTTTTTCATAGCGCGTTCAGCTTCCCAAATGACTAACTTTGAGAGAAGTTATGATCGTATGAAGGTTGAAAAGTCGCGTTTGACCAGGAAAAAGTTCCAACGTGCTAAATTTTTATTAAATTAACTTTGAAAGAAAATTTAGACATGAGTGGAGAGAAAATAATTTGAATTTTTCAAATCAAATCACTTCCGCAAAAGCTTGAATACGAAGAAAGTTATAGGGCTAGAAAGTGGAAGGTAAAAATTGTAGTGCAATTCCATTTCTTGCTCAATAACTTAATTACTTCCAGATTGTTTAAGAACAAATCCGCTCTACTTAAGAAGGATGAGCCTCGGTGATCCAAAATCCACCCCCGTCTTCCGAGGAAACCTGAAAATTTAAGAGGAAAAATTTGTTTACATTTCAATATCCCCTTCGTCACCAGTAATCGATCAGCAAACGCGCCCCATTGCCACGACCATTGCCAGGGCGCGATCCACCACATTCGAAACGATCAATACGCGTTTCCACTTCTTTTGGTTTCGTCACTTGTTGTTCCACTTTTACCTTTTTTTTACTTTCCTTATCATTGCGTTCGTCGACCATCGTTCGTATGACCACGCTCGTCGGTCTCTTCAGTAAGAACTGAGCGGTGCGACAGTCAATCATCGCGATGAAGTAATCCCTGGAGGGGAGTGAAGCTCAGGGGTGGATGTGAAGCTTGCGCGAAGGGAGGGAGGGAAGCTCAGGGGTGGGTGTAAAAGTTTGAGCGAAATGGTTTACGCTTCCTTTCCCGAGGGAGCGTGAACCATTTCGCACAAACTTTTACACCCACCTCTGAACTTCCCTCCCCTCCAAAAAAGGGATTACGCAGTATGCGTTCTACTTCATTCTTAACCAAGCGCAAAATGAAACGAAAATTTATTGTTTTCCAAGCGGAAAATGAAGTGAAAATTTATTGAAAAATAAAAAATTATTGAGTTGAAGAAGAAGTAAAAAAAATAAAAATGTGCATGAATTGTAGTATTACACAGTATTTATCAAGTATTACACACAGGGGGGTCGTATCAATTCGCCCATGAAGGGGGGGTCGTAAAAAATTTCCAAATAGTACCAACGATAGGGTTGACCCTATTTCTGAGCGTGATCTGTGTTGGCATGCTACTGTTAGCCTATTTGCCACGTAGAGTTAATCATGGCCATAAAAAAGTCTATTTCTGCAATTGTCATACTGACTTATTCTTCATTTCTATCACTGTCGCTCCGATTTTCCATCTCCGCGCTTTCATTTTCGAGCACAACCATCGACTAGACCGACTATATTGTACACAACACGTAATATTTCGTCCTAACACATGCCCTTGAGTCGAATCTCTGATTGAATTTCGCCCGAGCCAGCTGAATCTTGCGGTCAACAGCGTTGGAAAGTTGGTACCTTCACCGTATGGATCAAGATGATGTAGTGGTTGGCCTATCAGGCTTTTTCGGCATGCCATCTTCATGCCGAATTGCTTTAGAATGCCACTACGATCCTGACCGCAAGTAGAATGCGTGGCGCATTCTAGTGTCGACTATTGCGAAGCGACCAGGGGCACACCCTATGGTTAGTTCTTCAAGTGGGTTAAACCCTCACACGGGTAGAATAAAGCTGCCCACGGAGTCGCAACTGCCGCGTTCTGTCGGCTCCAAAGTCACGCAAATACGCCACAGCCTTGCCGAGCGTGCTTCGACCGCATCCGTCTTTCTCGTTCACAGCGTCCGGTATCTGCGCCCTCTCATCTGTTCCGCTCTCTCAGCTGACCTCCTTTGCGCTAATTGTCTCATTATTTCAGCACAGCCAAATTACGAAAAAAAATGAAAAATTCCTTTCTTAGCACTTTCGATGGACTCATTTCACTTCTACTCTCCACTCTGCATCGCTGCTTTTATTTTCGCGTTCAAGAATCACCAGTTCAAACGTGAGGCATGCCTTTAATTATTTCAGCTATTCATTCAGAAAGGGATGAGAGGTGGGCGTATCCAAATAACTCCCAGATTGATGGAATTAGAGGGCAAACTCCAGACAATGAGAACATCAACGTCAAGGCACTAGAGCATATTTAATCAGGTGGCTTTGGCTGCGTGGGCGGAGGTCCACGCGGTTGGACATCACGTTTGGATCCCCTTTATTTGCAGGACTTCCTACATCCCCATTGTGTTCTTTCTATGAAGACCAATATACAGCAGAGAGTGCAGGGCAGAAATTTACATCCAATAATTTTTAGCGAAAATATACAAAAACTCCAGGGAGAATGTCACCTCGGTAAGAAAATATAACGATTCAAATCTTTGGTGTATATCTACATCCTTGAGATACGCCTTTGCTTTCGACTTCTAGCCAGAACCGCAGATGGATTTGAATGAGTGTTAGGCACAAAGACTGCCTTGTATCTGTAGCGCTAACATTCCAATGCGACCCCCTCAGGGCACAGAAGAACTCGCTATTCAAAGCATCCCGGTATGAAAAAATGATTGAATAAACAGGACAAGTTCACGGAGAAGGGCGGAAGTAGTGTAGTGGCAAGTGGCACATCGGTCAACTGGTACCAGATCTGGGAAACTAAAAAAAACACTGACTTGTACATCGGCTGGCCCCCGCAAGTCATTGTATAGGCCACATCGCATTCAAACGCCACTACGAATGTACAAATGGAAGTAGAATGCGTGCCGCATCCCAAAAAGGGATTGATCAACGGCAAATGCTTTATCCTTTATCCTTTATTCACGGACGTGCTGTTATAAGAGATCCTTCGCTTGATAACCAAAGGAGAAAAGAAAGCTGCTCACATACATTCATACCGTTTTCGGAGTTCGTCCTTCTTTTCTCACTTTTGTACAAGGCTGCGGAAAATTAAGAGGGATACAAAAAGAAAAATCAATCTTACCCATCACATCGTAAGTGCTAGTTCACAGTTTGAAGGTGGCTTCACGTTCCCAGCAGGGTTCTACCTTCGACACTAACGGCGTGGAACTCTACGCTGGCTCTAGTCAAGAGCATAAGAAGTGTGACTGAACAAAAAACTCACCTGGAAAGCCGCTGGAAAGGGAGCTGAACGGCTTCAAGTGGGCGTGGTTGAAAGTCCGTTCGAGGGGCATAACGGCCGATAAGCCACGCCCACTTCGAAGCCGTTCAGCTCCCTTTCTAGCAGCTTTCCAAGGTGAGTTTTTGTTCAAACCACACTTTTTATGTTCTTGACTAGGGCTATCGCATCGTTCCACGCCATTAGTGTCGAAGGTAAAAACCCTGCTGGGACTGTTGCGTTGAACACTGATTGTGAGTAAAGCCAATCTCTTTAAGCGCCAGTCAAAGTCAGAGAAAATGCAGAAGGAAAGTGAAGGATTAGAAATCAATAAAGGATGAAAGCAAAAGAGGAAACTACAGTCGATATCCGAAAGTTGGGGTAGGTGTGTCACCGGAAGTGACGTGCACTTGATAGAAGTGCGTGGATAAGCTGTTGCCAGCATGCTTTGCTGATATCCAGCGATGTATGTTGGAAGCAGCTTATCCACATAGCTTCTATCAAGTGCACGTCACTTCCGGTGACACGCCTACCCCAACTCGATATCGAGTATAGTTGACTGGGCAAAAATGGCCCTACGCAAAGACACTGAGCATTTCGTCGCTTTAACAAAGGAAAACATGTCAAATTAGCCCATGTCGTTCAGGTGATTAATCAAAAAATAAACATGTTCAAAACTGCTACAGAGCGACTAGAACATCCCGCCAGGCAACAGAAATAAGCATGTCAAAAAAAAAGTTTAGTTCCCGTGTCTTGACCAGAAGCTTCACTACTACTCTTTTTCTGCATTTTTTTTTCGATTCCCTTTTTTGTCTCAAAAGGTCTCAGGACATCTGTCAACCGCGAGCCTTGGCGGTTCAGCGTTTTGTAGTGATGTCTGGGAGCTCTCACAAGTGCACACTATCACAGCATCTCCTCTTTCTTTATCTTCTTCAAAAGGCTTAGTCCCAATAAGACACAAAGTGTGTGCTTTTCCAGCTACGCTCTCACCCTTTGGTTGACAGAAGCCTTGTAACCTTGATTGAAAAGTCTCTGCATGGACGGCACTTGAATCGTCCGCAGATGTTACAAATTTCTATGCGCGGGAATAACGGTAATTTGCGGGGCGTCGCATTCGGAAACTGGGCAAATATTTTTTTCTGTGGTAAAATAACTTCACTCCTGAAGTTATGCTAGCATTGGGGGGGGATAAGGAATTTCAGTACTGCCTCTTATCTTACACCACGCCGCGAAGTTCGCACAGCGCTATTCACAGGACTGAACCTCTTCTTGACCAGAATGCATGCGTTTAAACGCGCTGTGGATGGATGCATTGACAAAACAGCCCGTGTCTGCGATAGCACCCAAATATGTTACTTGAGCTTAAATGAAGATGCTACTATTAATGCAGGGCCTTATGTCCTTAGGGGGGACATTCTAAAACAGGGCACTTGAAAACCGCTGGTTGGTGGCACTAGGACAGGGAGAACAAAGGTTGCTCACGCCTTTTCCTAGAATTCCTTCTAACTCTCTGTTCCAAGTACTATAAGTGGCCCACTTGCTTCAATGTCCCTCTTGACGATATGAGCGTCAAGATCCATTCAATAGAAAGAGCTGAACAAAATGCACTACATCTCTTAAGCTTTCCGCACTGTGTCCCCAGCGTCTTCGAACCTGTGTCCATTCGCTTGGACACGGGCGCGAGGACGATGGAGAGATACGTTGGCCATGGTGAAAGGGCTGTCAGCCTTCAGAAGCGCTCCATGTTTCCTATACTATATAGTAGCCGTTGAAAATGTAGCCGAAACGTTTTTCGTGCATCATTTTTTCTCACTAAACAGTGCCCTTCAAGTATTAATAAGACATGCCTTTCAAAACCTTGACTATTGAAGAGTTTAGATATTTGAAAGAAAGGCTTCAAACTAATCTTCAGATCTTTCTCTGGAGGGAAGAAATGAAATGCACGAAAAAGCGTTTCGGCGATCACTTTTGACCGCTACTGTAGGTTCCTCCAGAGAATCAGGGTCTCGGTTGAGGCTTAATGCAACCTTGGACCCAAGGATGCTCCAGAAGAAGGAATAAGCGGATTGAGGTTCAGCGAACTGGGACATCGCTCATCATCATTTGCACTGAAACTGACCGTGCACCGGGATGAAATAGGTAGCGCTAGCTTTCCTTTCTGTATTCGCCCTGTTCAGCATGAAAGCTGCTTTTGTACGTCAGAAAATTTATCACTAAAATTCTCTAATTCTAAGGACTCCCGATAAGTTTTGGAGGAACACTTTTCATTAC
>MU894623.1:0-18630 GCA_036418205.1 Ostertagia ostertagi
CCCGTACATACCTACATGAATCATGCCAGCTTCACCGCAGAAGTAGCGCAAATAGGGCACTAATCTTTACTGGCCTGCAACCATCGACTCCCGTTGCATGTAGAGATCAGCGTGCTCCCTAGAGCGACAAGCTCTCTCTCGTGTTTTAACTTATTTGGTCTCTCTATCTCGCCACCGTAGCACATCCGACGTTATTAAAGGTTTAGACCCTAATTGTGACGTTTCCGATGTTTTACTTCTGGTTTTTAGTTCACTCCGCAGCTTAATCATCGCTGCGAAGCGCTCTTATACATAAGTTTTACCCCGTGTCTTGAGCGGTTGGTGCTTCGATGGCTGGTGTATTGCACGTAGAAAGAAAAGAAAGTTGAACGATAGCAGTAACAGTTCCAAATTTCACAACGATCGAAATCCAGTTCAAATACATAATCGTTATCATCTCTTTCATGTGGCGGCGGTGGGCGTATTTGAGAACCGGCTGGGCTCTTGAGGCACTTGTGGCGCGCGCGTTATCGCGTTTTATACCACGACTTTCGCCACGAAATGGTCACTCGTCTACTTTAACACTCCTCCACCCAATACCCTACTCCTCTTTCTCTATCATGAACACACGTTTTTTTGTGCTTTTTGTCTCCAGGCTTGCGCTCGTGAATTAATTTCCAACGCGTATTGCACACAATGCTAATGACTATATCCTTCAAGTAAAATAATTTCGTATGTATGATCGTTGTATTTTCCGCCGTAGTAACTTCATCGTATATTCTTCTTTTGTTATCCCGGTGATTTCGCAGAATATTTTTAAAAAAATCAGGGTCTTGTAGCTGGATTCTCAAATGCTTATTACAGATGAGCCTGGGCGTCGGCCTAGCCGCTTGCGGCGTGTCGTCCGTCTTCTTTGGTTCAATGTTCGTTCCTATCAGAAAGTACGATGCTGGAGATGGTATTTCTCAACTGCTCATTTTTGTTTCATATTTTCAACATAATGAGGTTTAAAAGAGTTGTTAATAAAAGTTTAGCTAGTCATGATCGAATTTTGTTCAGGAATGTTCGCTCAGTGGGTGATGTCGATCGCCATTCTTATAGTCGGCTTCATCGTCTTCTGCATTCGAAGCTTCCCCGGCTTCTATCCATTAGCGATGCTGGGCGGAGCATTTTGGGCTGTCGGTAATGGATTTGGATTTTTGGCGGAATTTGAAAAAAAATTACGTTTGGAAATAAATACCTTCTCTCTTAAAGAAACGATTAGCAGAAGAAGGCATTGTTTGATGTCTTGGAGTGCGCCGCGCGCCCCGCTCTTTTCCAGAATTGCCAGCATTTCATGCATAGTCAACTTAAAGGATCAGTCGGGGAAATTAGACCAGTTCCTCACCAAAATCAACGCCTCTTCTACCAAATAAAAATAAAGGATAAAGCATTTGCCGTTGATCAATCCCTTTGGGATGCGGCACGCATTCTACTTCCATTTGTACATTCGTAGTGGCGTTTGAATGCGATGTGGCCTATACAATGACTTGCGGGGGCCAGCCGATGTACAAGTCAGTGTTTTTATCCTCCCAGACAAGTCTGGTACCAATTAACCGACCCCGGAGGGATGGAAGGCTTGGTTGGCCCGGGCGACTCACGACCCAGGATTTGATCCCGGACCGCTCGCGTGGTAAGCGCGCCACTTGCCACTACACCACTTCCGCCCTCTTGCCGATTCCTATCCCATTTTTAGTGAACTGTTGGTTGGCAATTAGCTCATGTAAGGTGAATAGAAACGATAAATGCTCTCTGAATAAAATTTTGGGGAACTCGGACTCTTTTAAATAAGCTGAAGGCATGCCATTCAAATAAGCTGAATTCTCACTGACTCATTCCTTTAATTCTGAGATGTGCGATGCGTTAGGCTCCGATTAGGAATCTTACAACAATTGGATGCGTAAATATCCTGCAATCCGCAATGCGGTGCAAGGCTACTATGTGCCACCCAGTTTTATCCCCTTTAAATGAATATTTTACCTATTATATTAAGCGACACCAAAGGAGAGTAAGGCTTGACAAATCTGAGCGCGATCCGATCACAGAATTGATCTTGGAACCATGTGCGTGGAAATCGTCACCGGCCCTTATACCGCCAGTCACATCTATGCATTCCAACCTCATCGAAGCCCACACATGGAAATCACAGACATGGGGCATTTAAAAATAATGAAGCAACCTAGATCATTTTTATAATATCTTATCATTTATTTTTCTAGGTAACGCCACAGCGATTCCGATAATCTCCAGGCTTGGGATGAGCGTTGGAATCCTCATATGGAACACATCAAATTGCTTGACGGGCTGGGCTGGCGGAAGGTGAACTCACTTTATCCTTCGTTATTACTCATAAAATTCTTATTGTTAGGTTTGGCCTCTTCGGCATGAAAGCTAATCCACCTGCCAGTGAACTCCTGAACTACGGTGGACTGGTCTGCGTGATCGTAGGGTGAGTTTCGTAGATATAATACTAATATTTGTCGAGCTCGTATTTTTATTGTTACACTTTTGTTGAGATAACTCATTTGTTAAAGGCAAAGGTCGGGCTCAGGCACGCTAGAGAAGTAATTCCCGTGCCTGGAGGTTGTATGTGGGTAGCTGCACACATTGCAGCAACTTCCCACCTTGAAAAACCCGTTAAGGCCCCGGGGCGTTCGGTTTCAATCCAGGGCCGCCTGGTCAATCCAGGACCGCCCACCTCCGGAAGTGGTGCGTGGCTGGCATAACGTGTGAAATCAGCTAGGTTGATTGCCGTATCAACCGATAGAACGACTGACATCTCCAGAAAACTTGTTTGTACGTGCCTCTTTCCCAAGCCAGCCTCCTTCACTGCTAGTGGGAAAGAGGGTTTTGTTAACGGCCTTGTCGACGGTTTTTCTCAGTTTTTTCTCCACTGTCGTTCCACTTCGCATCTCTATACTCAGTTTCAATCGCCATAATACCCCCTTATTGAGCCCGACTTTTGCCTTTAAAGCCACTAGTCGGGATCAGGTGCGAAGGGATATTCCCTTCTATATAGAGAGCTCTTCAAGACGCGACACGATCGCGAGGAAGTGTGAGGCAGCGGCGCTAAGGCCTTGCCTTGTGTGCTATCGTGCTGCCATCCTTATCAGTCGCGGCATACGTGGTGTTTGCGCCCTCTCGCGTACGACGTGCTCTCGCGTTTTCCCTCTCCTCGCAGCGCTGTGTCTCTCCGTCATACCACGGCCGACCTCAAGAGGGGAATTTCAGTGTTTTCTATGACGCTTTTGCTTCTTTCCCGCTGATGTACTTTATAGCTCTCCTTGTCCAATTGTCCAATTTCTGAACAAAATAACCTAGCAATTCGATCCTGATTCCTTCCTTTAAAGGTTCTACATGTGGGTAACACTGTAGTGTAGTAAGCAACAAATCGTTCGGTCGGCTGTGTAAGCGGAAGGCCAATTTGTCCAACGAAGCAGGAAACAGTCTGTAACAACACTCTTCCCGTAAATATTATGGAACAGTGAAATGCCACTGAAATGTTCGGCAGGTAGTGGATTGGTAAGGGCTACGCAATTGACGTAAGGTTATAATACCGCCGTCGTTCGGGTGACCGTATCACTCAACGACATAACTATATTTTTTGTTTCTAATCTCTTTCTCGATGTGTCACACTCGCTCTGAAGTAGCACAATCTTCGGTCGCCCTTTTTCAGAGGCATCCTGTTCTCGAGAGTCAGGAGCGAATCTGGTGCGAGCGAAAAGGAGGCTGTTACACTTAGCAGCATTAAAAGAACGTCCAAAGTAGGTTACTCAGTTACCCTTCGGAAAGCTGTCTGAAGACGATGTATATCGGTTCTACAGTGTGAAATTTGAAGACATTTTTCAGGACATTGTCAATGGCACAGAGACGTTACTTCTCACCCACGATGAGGCATTAGCCGAAAAGGAATCCAGGGAGATAGCTCGTTCAAAGCATGACGGAAAGCAAAGAGCCGTGTTAGCTATTGATTTCGCCATATCATTAAACGTGGCCAGTTTTGGTGAACGCGCGTGTGCATAGTAGTCTTACTTGAGTTTAGAGAAAATCTAATGCTTTTGTGGTCTTACCGTTGCTGTGCACGTGCAGAGTACTTTTTCTCATGACATGCACTTCTACAGGAACCTACAATAACGCTCTAACGTCCTTGGTCAATGCTTCAATACCGTACTCTCAGCAGAGTGGTAAGGAGGCGCTGGTCGCACCTAGTGTAAGGTATAAAGATGTGCGTTGCACCCACGGAGATATTCAAAGTACAGTTTGAATGCGGAGTTCGCGACGAGAAGACAGTATTCTAGAATTTGAGGGAGGTGGTCAGTGATGCAGGGATGAAGAAAAACGAAGAAACGGGAACCTAGGAATATTTTTATTTATTTATTTATTGACTGCGCCGAAAAGTGCGCGCTACAACGTGAAACTAGGGCCGCAGGTAACTGTGAAACTGTTCCAGAGAGACACTAAAACAAGCATACACAGAAAAGAAACACAAATCATTCCCGAAGAGTATTCAATTTTCTTTCACTAGGTTAAGTGGAAGCTAGAATACTAGAGAAACAAGGCAATAAAGCGACGAGTATCTCACCAGAGCTCGCCAAAAGTGAAAAAAAGAAAACCATGCATCTATTCTTAGAAAAAAAGCGTATGAAATAATTTCGAAAAAAAAATAGAGAAAGCGAAGAGGTAAAAAAAGAGAAAGAGAGCCTGTCAGACAGGAGGTTCATGTTGGAGTCACAGCCTAGTCAAGTGAAGTAAAAGTGAAGTAGTCCAAAATAACGCTCCAACACTTTAAACTTATTGGACCAGATATCATCCCACGATGTAGGAAAGTAACTCACTAATGCTTGGAATAGGTAGCTTCTTTTGCTTATTGATTTGCGCGTTGGCATTGTCTCATCGGTGATGACATCTTCAAAGCTAACGCTCTCTCTACTAGAGCGGCTAGAGTCAGGCGGCGAGGAATCGGCTGGCAGAGGCGTCACGGCGCGCGTATGGATTTACCAGGCCGCTGAGGCATACCCTTTGCGAAATCCGCATCGCCCCAAACTCTTATGGTTAGAGGATCCGCCTGCCTTTCTATGGCCCTATTCCCCTTCTTCGACATCCAACCCTATCGTGGAATCCTCCTTCGATGGCACCCCTACGATAACTTCAAGCGTTTTAAGAGATGCTTATTCACTTATGCGCCCAATGCATGACATTGGAGCTTTGACTCAATTCTCGCGCAATATGACTGCTTGACGATTCCTGTTTCTTTTTTGCTACAGTTTACCTTTTTCAAAATCCAACTGCCTTTTTTTCTCTTGTGGGAACATTAAGGTGAAAGCCTGATAACTGCGAATCAGTTTCATGAAGCAAAAATGAATTTCAACGAAGAAACACGGGGTGGCTGTATCATTTTTGAACATAGGAAAATCGACCTCTTCTGAAAAAATAGCACAAAATTTTTTAGTGTTTTCGACATGGATTTTTGTGTTGATATCTGAACTCGCCATGAAATTTGTCACATTTTCTATCTGGACAGTTTTTCAGAAACTCTATGAACTTTGAGTTTTCGAACAAATTTAGGTGGCTGTATCATTATTGAACGCAGTGTACTATAGGCTATGGTCACGCTGGCTTGAAGGTGGAGACGACGTCGCTAGTGAAGGGCGTTGGATCCAACATAATCCCCAGCGCGCTAAGGGAGAACTCAATTCGCCTCTCAATGCTCTTCCCAATGATTCGCAAACTGTCCCCGCACGCCCCAGTCGTCAATCACTGCCTTTATTTATGTCATGTGGAGGAGCATCGATGATGTTTCACTGTAGAGTATCTTCACTTGGAATCAGCCGGAAAATCACAGCAATAGGTACTAATTGCCTTCACGGTGTACCACTTAGAAAATTGCAAGCAATGAAGTTTCCACTGAAAATTAGCCTGCTTATTTTCTCCTCACAGCCTTTCTTTTTCAGTGGTATTGCAATGGCTCTGATTGCCGGTGTTTTCTATGGGATGACTTTTGTACCGGTCATATACATGATTGATAACCCGGATAAATTTCCAAGTTATCCAAATGATGGACTTGCCTACGTGTTCTCTCACTATTTCGGAATTTTCCTCACCTCGACGGCAATGTTCATCTGCTACGCTGTGGTCAAGTTGGTATTTCACAACCTTGCATCAATTTTATATTATTTTCTGATTTTTGAAAAAGCGTTGGCATCTAGAAGAAGATGTTGTAGATTTTTTCGGGAGAGGTAGGGTTTCAGACATAGTTCAGTTTTTTTTTCTATTGCCAAGTCACCTTTATCTACTACAACTCCTCCAGAAAAATGAACAAATATCTAGCTCACGCGTCGCCCTGCTTTTTTAATATTTTCCGTAATATCTAGATCCATTAAACTCGTTGTAGTCGTCTTTTGTTGGTACACTTGGTAGAATGTGTAGGATGTGGATATTTCTCGATTGATTTTTCAGAAATCAACTGAATGAATTCGGATGAGTTTTTTACATCTGCAATCTGGTGTAACAGTGCAATCAGTACCATGATTTCATGCGCGCGCCATGAAGCGGCCTTGTGCTCATTGAAGTTTCAAATTAGTAGTTCCCCCGACCCAATCCCAGCAATGTCAACTTATTGCCCGATTCGTGCCTCCTTTACAATTTTTCGGCAACTCACGCTACGTACTGTCAATGTTCCAATGATGTCATGATTGGTGTAATCGTCCAGCACCATTCCCTATGAGAAGCACACCCCTGTGCCGCACTTTCTGCTATATTTCAGCATGGTCGGCAAGCCTGGAAGGCCACGAACACCGCGCATGGTGAAACTAACACTTTAGGTCTTTGTTGCTATTTCCGGTTTTTCCTATCTGCCTTGTCATGAAGCGAAAAGAACTCTGCTATGTTTTGTACAAGACAGCTTCTTTGTGCATATGAAGTGCTGATCTTGCGAGTGAAAGTGAATGCTGCGAAAAATGTAAAGTAAGAAAGCGGAAGTCCCTCAAGTGCCAAGTAACAAAACTGATTATGTAAAAAGAAGACGGAGGAACCATCCCTCTGTTATGAGGACCGCTAATTATACACTTCGTCCATTCATTTATGAAGAAGTCACACAAATCTGTTTTTTGAGTCAACTCAAAGCTCGTTACCATCATGGTAGAGAAAGCTTGGAAAAGTAGCAACAGTTGGGATGAAGTCCAGCGTTTCAAGAAAAGATGAGACGTTCACTGTACTGATTTGCTGGATTGTATAGTTTTTTGTAGACGTAACCGACCGTTGGTTCCATCATTTATTGTACTACCGTCACTGCTCGCCGGTCTACTATGGGCAATTGCCCAATCCTCGTTTTTCGTCGCCAATCAACACCTCTCTCAGGCCGTTACGTTTCCAATTATTGCAATGCTCCCAGGATGCATCGCATCTGCTTGGAGTATAGTTTATTTCCATGAGATTAAGGTGAGCGTTTTTGAGGCTGTTGTGGAGAGTTCCTTCTTGCACGAAAATTAGTCCACTCTTTCGGCTGTGCACAGTGAAATTAGTGCAAAATGTTGAAATTTATTCAATTTCAGGGTAGCCGGAATTTTAAAATTCTCGCTGTTGCCATGCTGGTTACGCTTTCTGGAGCTGTTATGGTCGGACTGTCCAAGTTTGTTAATCTGTAACCAATTGGACCAATTGGTAATTGTTGGGTCATTATCCTATCAGAATAGCTCTTATTAAACATCAATACTACTGTGATCTATTCTCATATCACTTCCTCTTTATAATCTCTCATTGTTTGCCTATGTACAAATTTAATTATTCAACATTTTCACTGACAACAAGATGCTATGCCGGAACATTCACGAATAGTACTGTTGTTTGTGGCTAGTAGTCGTTATGGCTCAGGACAGATACTACGAGCCTTATGGTCTGTAATAAACATTATAGTTATTATCTATGTTGGAAGTCGTATCACGTGTGTGGCCCTTTCGGCTTCGAATTACCGGCGAAAACGGCAGCGTCTATGATATTGAATTGGTAAAGAATTCGATATTGTGGATTCGTTCCCTCACTTGCGCGACTTTGTAGGCATCTTCCACTCCGTAGCGCGCTGGCTAACACTAAGAGACATTAAGTGACAGTGATTTAGTGAAGGGTCTATTGAGATCCACCTGTTTGCATGTTAAACCTTCGATCTTGTCTCTTGAACGTGCCTCTCACTGGAGTGTGAATAGTGAATATTGCTTGTATGTATAATGCTTAATCCATGCCTGTTTCAAGGGAAGTGTCTAAAAGCACATACTACGATCCAGGTGAGTGAAATATTGCGAACAAGCGAACAATGTAGCAAGAGTCGTAGGCGGTGCGACACGAGGGGTCGTTGTAGAAGAAGATGCGCCGGAAATGGTATTAGGGGCAAGGTCGTCGGTGCTGGTTGGTCCGCCCATCGTGTACGGTATCACTAGCCTGCCACACAGCTTCCCGCTACGCTCTCTTGTATGCGTCTGTCATGCTCTCGCGCACTGCCCTTTATCTCATTACCTTCCCTTGAACTCCTCCATCGCGTGGAGGGAACGGCGACTTTCGTGTTTATTGGATTAAATGCGCTTCATTCTTTTTGTCTCAACTGGGAGTCCGCCTCACGCCCTTTCGTATCCGAACGTTGTTGTTCATGGGACGAGCCACTGAGGAGCCTCTCGCAACAAGTCACTTCAGACTGGCCACTGTTCTTTCTTAGTTTGCAAAATCCATATATAACATAAGTGGCGTCATGTTATTTGGCTAAGCGAGTCCCACAAACCCCGGACGCGCCTTACGTTTGCATGGATGATGGGCTTCCACGGCGAAAACGCACATCTCCACAGCGTTCTAGCTCAACATGTCAGTCCGATAATTCCAAACGTGTCTCGTTGCGAACTCCACAGACACTGAAAATGATATACCTTTGACAATAATCGGCACTTCATTGAGTTTTAGCTTACACAAACAGTATGTGAGTAGAAAGATTACAGTTCCTATTATTCACTCATTATCTGCGCATCGGTGCTCTCTTTCGTCAGTCGATACCCGAGCAAATAAGGTGTAATGCAAAGGCTGGCAGGAGCTACCATGTTCTGCTGAGAACTCTCATTTCTCTTTCACGACATTACCTACCTACCCAAGTATCTGAACTCAAGAAATGTTCCAGCAGAATGGCGCGCCCTGACTGCGGCCTTATCAGCACGCGCACCCAATTGAATGCGCGTAACGTTTAAGATAAATTAATTCTGTCTTGGTTATGACTACAGTAAAATAAAAATCTGGAAGAGAAGTAATGCGTAGCTGAAGACTTTCTAGGCATTACACTTCATCATTCGTTAACCATCACGAGGAAAAACGGGGGTTTCAAAAATTTAATAATTTAAAGAACGCCTCGAAAGCGGTGAGGATTGCCCCTTTTTGCCCAATGATTACTGATCTAACGAGCCTGAGAAAGGAGTCGCGCGTATGTAGTAACCCAGTGGCCGCAATCACGATGCCAATGACATTCATGTTTGGGTTGCTGCACGCTTTTAAAGCGAGGGATTACGATAAGTTTGGACTGGGTTCATAGTGGAAGTGGAGATGCTGAATAATGCCCCAGTGGCGAAAAAAGCAAAGAAATCCGTCAAGAAGGCGCAAAATGGGACCCCTTTCTTTGCCCGTTGACCTCCGATAATGGACGAGCTAGCAACCAATTAGGAGGTCGTTTGCACATGTTATGCTGATAGCCTCTATCATTTCAGCAAGCATCATGCTTTGATTGATCACGCATCCCATGAAAAGTTATAGGATACACTCTGGAAGTGGAATATCTCGTCACACTGGCAATCGAAGGGCGCTGCTGCTGGGGGCGGAGCACAGACCGTGGCGGGGCTCAGAAAGGAATGGCAAGCCTTGTACGCTGCAACTAGCGCACCTTTGACCACAAAAACGCAACATTTCGTTTCCTTGGGCCCCTGACTACTGCTTCCAATGGTGCATGTACTTCCACGCTGCATACGCACTTTATCGTAATCTCTCGCTTTAAGCGTTCATTAGTTAGCCTATTGTGGCGAGGGGCAGAATAGTTACGCTCTTAGGCGAGTAGGCCGATAAGAGCTTAGCATAGAGTATGTATCGGATTTGTTGCTCTGCGCATTGAACGAACGCCTAATCGCCTAACTGTCCGCTCGCCTACTCGCCTTATCTATGCGTATATTTTTCATTGTAGGCTAATCGACTAATCGCCCAATTTTACGCACGACCGCCAACGCTTCATAACATACATCGACAAACTGGCAATTAAGGCTATTTTGAGTGGAAAGTTTTTTAAGGAAGAAGCCGACGGTTATGACAAATTTACGGCATGCAGATACTTCCACCACCTAGGTTCGGAGTTATGCACCACTCAGCATTGCTGAGCCAATCTGACGATGAGCGCGCCCTTCTTAGCCACCGCAAGATCGCCACATCTTTTTCCTTTAAAGATCGGTCTCCTTCGCAGCAGGCAAATCTCTTCTTTCTCATCCATTCTATCGTATCACGTTCTCTAAGGTCGCGAGAGAGACTCGACTTACTCCAGAACTTTTTTATTTAGTGTCAGGCTAAGGCGAAGGAAAGTCTCCTCCTATTCAGGCAACTACCACATCTACACTTGTTTTCAGGTGCAATACCAAAGTAAACATGTGAAGGAAACTAATTACTTCAAGTTTCGAACTTAGAAAAAGTTCTTTGTTACAGATTTCCCTTGCCATCGGTCTTGCGGCTTGTGGCGTATCTTCTGTCTTTTTTGGTTCTATGTTTGTTCCTATCAGGAAGTATGACGCCGGAGATGGTACTTCCTTCATTCATTCGTTTTTCCTTTATGTTTTAAAGGAACTATACGCCAGGGAGTCAGCCGACTTTGCGCACAGGAGCTGACTCTCTTTGGCCGGATTGTGGGGGTGAGACAATCGAGGGATTGATAGGTTACAGCCGGTGACGTCGGAATGCGGTCCATGACTGCATCTCGGCTTGTATTGCGTGCTGCGTGGGCGAGAGGGCACCCTTTCACTGGCTTGGGGTCTTGTAGGTGACATGGTTTTGTGGCACTTCTCGCTGGAGAGTGGTCGTTCGATGAGCGCCCCTTTCTAGTTAAGGATGTCTGTCCATTTTAATCATCTGTATCCAAGCCAGATGTACCCCTTCTCAGAGCGAAGTTATTGGGGAAATTGAGAATACATTTTTTTGGCTCTTGCCGTTTAAGATGTCCAGGAGGAAATTTTTGAAGGTTATATTTATAAAAGTCATTATTGACTCGTTCTTGAGTGTTCCTTGATTTGTCTTTGCTCAGGAGTGTTTTCCACCTAATTGGGTGATTTTCTTACGGGAAATTCGGTATTGAGTTTTGTTGTCTTTCTGTACTTGAACTTGATTTTCCTGGATTTTTCTATATTGGGCTATTGCTGGAGTTAGCAGGTTACTTGGTGCAAGTCGTAATATATTGTCAATTGTGAACAGATGTCTAAAAATCAAGCTTGGTCGAGTGAACGAACTTGCGCCTAGATTCTATCAATGGAGAATTGCTTATGTATTGGCGGGAGAGGAGTATGGCAGCGTTCAGTCGGTTCATGATGAGCTTGAGCGCCAACTTATCGAATTAATTAGCGCATAACTACAAGAATAATTTAGGAAGCCTTGCACTTTTCATGATTTGCGTGTAGACAGTCCTTTTGGACATCTGAGATGCCTACGCCTACTCATGCGACTTCGCGGTGTGCGAAGATCAATATTCGCAGAAAATTCAATTTTATGGAGATCACGTGTGAGACTGACGTTCTTGAAAATGGTTCTAGGGATTTTGGTGCTGAGCAAATGTCGAGAGGGACTATAAGATGGAAAGGGGCGCAACATCAAACAATATGCATCGCCGTTACATTCTATTAGGATCCTTTCTTATCAAAAGGAAAACACACATGCATGTCAGGGGTTTTTTTTTACACTTTTCAGAGCTGCGGTGTGACCGTTACAGACATATTTTTATTTAGATGAAGCGAAAGTAGTCGCTGAATCGAAGGAGTTTAGTGCATGATATGACTTATGCTTGAGACCCGGGTCTATCAAGCAGGGTAAGTTCTTCAGCGTCGATTACCTTTGGCTCAATAGGTGATGTATTAACATATAGCCGCTCGATCGATGCGATCAACACCGGCCGCGAGTGTTGCATCTGCCTTTCTATCTCGTTCTCCAATTGCATCGAATTTCATTCTCTGGCGCGAGCGCACGGATTAGGGGAATTCCTTTTGCAGATTATTTGGGCCGCCCAAGGTCTCCACACACCGATTTTATGCTCCAAAGTTCAAACTTCGAAGAACATCGCCTACGTAGGAAGATGCTTCATGCTGTATGTGGGTATGACGGGGGTCGAGACTAGTCGAGTACAGTGGACTGGGGCAGTCTCGGCGCACGGTGAGAATTGGAATCTACGTCAAGTCCGGAGAGACGGTAAGTGATTTGGAACTAAGTAAGATTGGTCATGCGGGTCTGAGCCGAATCATTTTGAGTATACGCCTTCAATTGATTCAACGAGTTTTTCCGCTACCGGGTTCTGCTTGTTGGTGAGCATCTGTGATATTCCCGCCGCGTGCACATGAAGGTTATCGTAACATGTGCAAGTACCTATGATTCTGCTGAAGCCAGCGTGTATTCACACTTCACATTACTTGGCCGAGCTGAACGTCTCCCCGTTGAGCATAAAAGTTTGTACGTGTTCAAAATGGGACTTTCCTCTGGTTATGTATTTACTCAAATGATACCGAGTACGCCGCAACGTTAGTGTCATACCTGGAATTCCAAGTGAGGCAACCGTTCAATCGTAAGCGGTAGGCTTGGCGAGAAATGTACTAAGTGGATAGTCTGTACGTAATTTGGACGTCCTCACATCGCGATGCATTAGATCACCGATCTCAAAGAGCCCCCCCGTGTAAAATGACCATCATGTGTTTTTAACATCCTGTATGTGTGTTGGTACTTCTTAGTATAGATGAAGGGAGGACAAGTGGAACTGACGATTGAGCATTAGATGATCCTCATATGGTGATTTTTGCCTGTTCGCTTAAGAAACTGATCACTTTGGGATTAACGCCGATTCGAATTATTTAGGCTTGGGACTTGACCGTAGCGGAACTCATATGGAACACATACGAACTGCCTTACAGAGTGGCTGGTGGAGGTAGGCTTCTCCGCGATCTCATCATAAGTTATACGATTTGAAATTAATACCGGATCTTCGGCCTGTATTGGTATGAAAGCTAATCTACCTGATAGCCAAATTCTGACTAACGCGCGGATTGTATTGCTGAGTGATGCATAGGGTAGAATGTGGTCATGATTTTATCGAGAAGCCTATAATTCTATTTCTCTTCTCAGATTTTTATAACCTTCGGTGCGCTGCGTTTTTCATAACTGAACGCAAGCCGCACGTGCTTGGTTCTTTGAATTTTCCAGGGTTTTCTAATCACTGTACTCACGAGCTGACTATTTTTTTTTATCAATCAGCTCGTTGGATTGCTGAGTAACATGTAGATTATTAGCTTGCTTGGGGCTTGTCTCCATCCTTGATGGTGGACGTATGGTTAATATTTCTGTGTAGCAATGAGGTGATTATCTAGAAATTGGATTTTTACATTTCCATTGCGTAATTAGTTAAGTTAGGCTAGGAATTGGCGGTATTCTTGCAATTAGCTCTACAATACGAATATTGCTCACTACGCTTCACTTTCTAGTGGCGGGGTCTGCGAACTTCCTTGAGACGTACCGAAGCAGTGCCCCCCGCGTTACCGCCATGTCAACTTCTTCTTGTTGGTCTTTATGGCTGTAGGAGAGAAGTGCAGTGTTTTGCCCAAGAAGTAGCTCTTGAGAAAAGTTAGTCACGCATAACTATGCGCTGAATTGCCCGCACAAGTTCAGATTCATTTTCACTCGTTTTTCTCTACTCCTATTTAGATGCGGATCAGTGTCGCACTTGTTGGCAGGTATTACAGAGGTCATCTCTTGCGACGAGGTGCTAAGAGTGGGCCTGAATCTTCAGTCGATTGTGCTATATAATGATGCGTTGAAGCAAAGATATAGGCCGGGTTTGTCTGATAATTGCGTCATTTTCATGAACGGATTCTTATAGATAGTCTTGGAAAAGAGGGAAGAAAAGGATACATTTTGATCTGAGTTACACTGTTTTAGGTGAATGATTGTGAAAGGTTTTACGTCTATGATCTTCATTAATAGGATGCGTTTTGCGTTTAGTGTGGGCAGAAACATTAATACAGAAAAAGTGGATTATTCCCTATTTTCTGAAACTAATTTTAATGGCCTGTTCGCGAAAATACTTTGAAGAAAAATTGCAACCTTCGGAGGCTATTCCCTGCATGGGATTTTTTGTATGGGACGAGACGATCATAACGAGACCACTTGGTGCGCGAAAGCTCAGCTATGTGAGCATCAGAGGTATACATTTTTGATAATCCTGTATGCATCTAGCTAGCAGAAGTCCGCAGTTATAATGCGAAAAGCAGATAATACTGAATTGACGACAGTCCGTACGGAGATGATGATGAAAAGCAAGATCGATGACGGATTTAGGATAATTAAATGAACGCAGAGAATTCTAAGATCTTATTGTAAATGTTTGCAAAAGGCACTAAATTTACCAAATGGTTTTTTTTCATGATGATACTCATGATCAATTTCAAAAAAGAAAGGGAAGTAATTGATTAAAACAGGAACATTTACGGAGTCTTATTGATTAGCTCTCGACTAGGGATAATGGGAAGTTTTAGCATTTTTCCAAGGTTATTGTTCTTAAATTTTAGGAGATTATCTTCATCTTATATTTTTGATCCTTGTCGAAGTTGTTAACGTTATCGTTGTTTGATGTGCCTGCTTCCGACATCAGGGAAGCATCGCTGGATTCGAGAAACTGCTTTGGAATGCCGGCGACGCACTCCGTTTATCTGAACATTGCATTTTTCGGCTTCCCCCTTTTTCAAAGCAGAGTAAAATGGTTTTATTGACCCTCATTGAGTAGATGCTTGTTTTCCTTGCCATTTATTGGTTGTGAAGCTCCACTTAATCTTGTTACTGTAATTTTTGGGAGATCGTATGAAAATACAATTCCTCCAATTGGCAGCGTAATCACCAAAATCATTATTGATCATCCCTCACTGAAATTTTCAATTCTCTCAGCCACGACGCAATTCTGAATATATTATAAAAGCATGGCATAACTTCTTTAGAGGTATCCTGTTCTCTAGAATCAAGAGTGAGACTAGTACAAGCAAAAAGGATGAGACTCATGTAGAGAAGGATGTGAGTTTCTTAGTGTTTATAGTAAATGAGAAAAGAAGGTGTTTCATCAATTCTAGGAAGCTCTTACTCTACTCCACAATTGAACCACTACAAGGGTGCCGACTCATGACCAAAACGTTTTTTTCGAACGGAGTGGGAACCCAAATCCACATCTAATGGCCAATCAAGGGCTGTAATATCTGGACGTCATCACAAAATAACGGCAACTCCCTTAAAATGTCACAAAGGTCACGAAGAATAGGAAAGCTGCTTCAAGCGGGTCTTTTCACCTTCGTCTTTCCTCAAACATAGCTAAGCGTTGGCGAATTGCTTTTAAGCTCGACTCGATTTTTAGCCGTCATTGTGTTTTCAAGACAGTACGCTTCTTAATAACAACGCAGAACGTGCAGAAGCGTGCAGTGTGCATGTCTCCACAGTTTTCATGTTATATACTATTCACTTGGTTAATTATATACTATGACAACTCACCGATTTCCCGACATCTTTGGCATGGATGTAGCGACAAGTTATTACAAAAATGCAAAATTATAATATATGTGCTGCCCCATTATATATTCCAGAGTTGGAGATACATTTCCTCCAAATAGGTCCAAAGTCCAAATAGAAATTGGTCAATAGGGTGCTATACTAAAGCCCATAGTTTTTTGTCTAGCTTTTCTGGAGGAGAGCTTATCGCTCCAGCTGCAAGCTCAAAACATTGCACAATATTCCATTCCAAAATTCAGAAAAGCGACAGTGGCACAGATACAGAACGTCTGACTCATGAAGAGACGACATCAACAGAGGAGTCCGAAAGGGAAAGAAAATATAGCGAAAGGAATGGTGGTGCTAAGGACAAGGACACCGACACTGACGGGAAGCAGCGGATCATGTTTGTTTCTTGATATTTACACACAGAAGTCGCTGGTTCCAGTGACTTGACGAGTGCAGGATGTATGCAAACTCAAGCTGATCTTTAGTGCTATTCCAAGAGATTTCTTCCATTATGAGTATCACCGGCAAGACTAATTCTTCTATGGAGGACAAATTCCACAATGAAGAGCGAAAGGTCAAAGAAGGGGAAAGTTACTTAATACAGAAACAGAATGACCCCTAAGGATGGAATCAACACGCAATTGTCATGTAAAAATGTTTCCTTGGGTCTAGCATGGCTTTCCCGCAGCCCTATTGGCCTGAAGCGCCCACCGACTTCCTAATCACTCACCGCAAGTCTGTACACGGCGAGTGGTCAGATAGTAGGGAGAGCCATGCGCTGGCTTTCAAGATGGCATAACGATATATTCGCGTTAGTGCGTAAAGCATACGGAGAAGGAAGGGTCCACATTTTAGTCAGATTCGTGGGCCGTTCTCATTGTTGTTTCATCGTGTACTCCGCCTTTGATGGCAGCGATTACGAAAAAGGGTTCACTGTGACGTGATGGTGTTCAATGATACGCCAGTGGGGAAAAAGCAGAAAAATCTGTCACGGAAACGCGGAACGGGACCCCCTTCTTTGGCCGTCTGGTTCACTTCAGCAGATGGCAGTGATTAGAGCAAGAGTAGTTGAAGCGAGGTTTGCACGCAACGCGGTCTTGATGGACAGCCATTACGTTAAGTAATTTAGACCAAGAATGTCGTTTGCGCTTGTGATAAGTGAACGCAGCTCGTAATCAAAAAGTGAACTGGAGGGCGGATCCCCTTTGTGGATGGAGTGCTTTCGAAATCCAGCTCAGCAACCAGGGCGTCTTTCGTTGTAAAAAACAGTAGCCCCTTCGCTCCTTGCAGCAAGTGGATGCTTCGGTGTGGTGATTAATGGCTTCAAAGGCTTTCTCCTATTGGTATCGATTGGCTTTAATATGACGATTGTGTTGATAAGACAAATATGCTCACAAAATTTGAATCACATCCGACATGTGGGATATATTGGTACATATACCAGTTTAGCTCCGCACACGCTACCGCGCGCATGACATCGAAAGCTTCGGTGCAACTGGACAGTTGGTGGAGCGTTAGGTTCCACCGGTAGGAAATAGGTTGCTTCCAGAAATGCGTTAGCTCACTGTCCGCTTGATACGCGCGGTGTAGCGAATCGATGTCTGTAAACAACCACCATGCATCGAATGTCAGGACAATTTAGCGGTCGTACAACATTTGATGCTAATGATGTTGAAATGAAATACCCAGTACTGATTATCATGTTTCTTCGAACATCCACCGTGCATTTTTAGGAACTCTGGGGAGTGTAGCGGCCAAATGGTAATTTGGGCTAAGGACGACAACGCATGTGAAATGATATTGAAATGAATTGCGTTATCTCATATCTGCTTTTGAGTGGCCTCTGTGTTCTTACGCATATCGTTGTCATTAATCCTTATCAGCCGTTATCACTTTCTGACCCCCACCAAATATGGTATATAATAATACACTAATAATAACGTCATACATAATTTAACACGTTGACGACAACGCGCGTTTTGGGTTTTTGCGCCGCGTGGGACCACGGCGATTTTGCAGGCGCCGCCGCCTCACATAAAATCCGTGAATTTTGAGCTTTAACTACGCAAAACTCGGATGCAACAAAATGTTTCGAATGATATTCGATGTGTCAATCAGAAGGAACAACTGTAAAAGTTCGATCGAATTGACGTTTTCTGGCAATGAAAGGCAAGTTTCAGTTGCTTTTGCTGTAGTGAACCTCAAAATTATTTTTGACGCGGTTGCTCCACTAAAAACATATATCTTGCTATATGTGTAGGTCTGTACTTACTTCTACTACTCTTTTTTATGACCAAGATTGTCAGAATATAAAGAAAACTAGGAATGAACACAATTGGGAAATTCGTAGGGCTTAGAAAACCTTCGCTAAAAAGGAGCATATTCAACCATTCGATGAACCTCGCCGTGTCTAGTCATATTATGGTGTGGTCTATAGAATAGATGCAAAAAATTAGAAAAGAAGTAGCGCATGCGCGAAAAAAATAAATAATTTGTGTGCACGGTCCCACACGGTGCTCAAGGTGTGATGCGCATGCGCTGCACAATGTCGTCAACGTGTTAAAATTACAGCATTCCATCGTTGCAGCGAAGCGCGCTATGAATTTCGTGACAAACAGACGCACACACACAGACATACTTAGCGAATTATATATAGTAGGATCACTTCATTATATAACCAGAACTTTGGTGTGTCGGTTTGTCGGTGTGTGTGTGTGTCGTTCTGTCCGTCCGGACCAACCGCTCAAACCAGGGGTACGAAGGGCAACACTTCGAGATGTTGATGTCATGATCATGATAACACCCACAGCGGCTATATAAACACCGATCGGG
>MU894627.1:0-10736 GCA_036418205.1 Ostertagia ostertagi
ATGCCGTTTCCTTTCATCTTTGCCGATCTGATGTCGTATATATTCATCTGCTGTCCCTCTATGTCTCTAACTATCGCTCTAGCCTCTTCATAAGAGCTGGTCTGGTAATTACCCTCAGCCGCCCATAGTCCCTCGGAGTCGCCCGATGTCGCGTAGTGTCGTTTTTAGGCTGGTGTCAGACTTTGCGAATCCAGCGATTCGCTAGCGAATCGAGGGTTGCGCCAGCGAATCGAGCTGTGTACCAGCGGTTCGAACGATGTACCAGCGACTCGACACTGTTTGAAAGTGGCGGGACTCCCTTTGAACGTTGGCTCTCGCCACTTTCCCGGGCTCACGAGGGCATGAGAGCTCGGGAAAGTGGCGAGAGTCAACGTGCAAACGAGAGGGAGTCCGCCACTTTCAAACAATCAAGTCGCTGTACATCGTTCGATCCGCTTGCACACAGCTCGATTTGCTGATGCGAATCTCGTATCTCGCGTTATGCAGAGTCTGACACCAGCCTTAGCATGATGCGGTATGCTGTCGCTTACAGCCACTTCCATAGCATATGGTAGAGCGCAGAGCTCTTTACCCGTACACCGTTCCCTTTGCTTGCTGTCAAGTGGTGCTTCCTACTGTCACTTGATGTCGTCTAGTTTCGACCATAGTCGACCGTCCGTCGTGGTTTTCCCAACGTAAGGGGGGGGGGGGCAGGTCTGTTTTCTGGATCAGGTGCTTATAGTTAGGGCTCGGTCGTGAGGGTGGAAGAGATATGCTGAAAAGGTTGAAAATGTGTTGAGCTTGTCCTCCGAGAACTTATACATGGACGATCCTCTTCCCTCTCCCCCGCCCACCCCCCTCGTCTCCTTGCTTCCTTGAACCTTGGTACTTCTGGAGGAATTTCGGGGTTGGAGTCCGTCAAGGATCGCTGGTTCAACGCCCTATCGACACCACAGAGAAGTCGAATTGGAGATACCCCTCAAGGGGGGGGGGGCGTTAAAACTTTGAAATCGGCACAAAGTGACGATGTTCCTGGTTTGGCCGCTTGTTGCCGAGTCTGTCGCCACAACCTACCAAAATCCCACAAAAGTGCGGTCTATCCTGAACTGCATAGTGTGCTTTGCCATTACCTCCAGCTGCTTTGTGTCTTCCCAACCCCTTCCTTGTTACAGTAATTCGATCTCGTGAGATCCTTCGCTCTTCGGGATTTCGTAATGCTAACAGAAGTTGTTTAGGAGGAAATGAATTTTTTCTACTGACGTTAATCCCCTGTTCTTATGGGGGTTACAACGCAATTCCGCGGATTTTTTGCTTTTGATAGCGTTGTTTTGATCGTCGTTGTGCAGAATTGCTCCAGCTTCTCTCAGTGGAGCTGTATGGCACCGATTAATCGCCACAAGTGTTTGCAGAAACGTGTGACATCTGAATTCGTACACCAAAACACATGGCGCATTACCTAGAACGACAACAATTGGTGTTGTTGAAAGCTGCTTACAACACCCGTTGAAAGTAGTCCTATTCAACTTGCATTTTGATAATTTTCGGTTATCCAACTATAAATTTTTGGATTTTTTTTTTTCAGTCTTATGCGTTTTTCATAGCTAGAAGAAGGCTACAGAGTTAATAATAAGCTTTTACGGGGGGGGCTTAAAAAAAGGAAAGTGTGCCCATGTCGCATTTTAGCGATTTTTACTTCGCAGAGGTTGCCATCGTTTACGAAACTTCCTCAGTGAAATATCCTCAAATGTACCTCCATAGGGAGACGTAAGCATTCCCTCACTGCCCCCACCTTCTTCAAGTTAAGTTCTTTTGACTGATGCAGTTACGGTAGGTCCCCGACGTCGCCTGCCATCGTCGTCGGAGGCCTACCGTAACTGTTTCACCCTGAGGCTCTTACATGATTACTTGAATCGATTCTCGGTTGATAGTTTCCTAGAGAACCCCCCCCCCACTCGACTGAGCAAATTCCCCTTGAAAACGCTTTTCCGAAAAGCGTGTGTAGTGCGTCTATTGATCACGTCGAGGACCCGCTGTTGAGCACTCGACAGTGGCCATGTTGAAGGGACAAATTTCTTCTGTTGCGGTCCACGTAAGGGAACTATGAAGTTTCCTTTCATAAAATGAAATGTGCTCTTCATTCAGTTTTAATTTGGAGCATTTGGTGGGAATCTAGCAAAGAGTGATTGAATCACTTGAATGTGGAGACAAAATGTCTTTTTTTATTGCTTTCCCTCTTATGGATTGGAATGTGGGAGTTGCCAATGTTTATGTTGTTTGGTTCTGCTGTTTTCTCACGTTTGCTGTATGCAGCGTTCAAAATGAGCAGCTAGGAATAATCCCAAATAATCAAGACAAAAAAGTTGCTATACATCCAATAAATTTTTCTTAAAAAAATTCATGCGGAAATAAACTTTTTTCGATCCTTGCCCGACATCTGTACATATGTAGGGACTATCCGGCCCTTCAGCAATATCAAATAGCCAGCAACTTCTTTTGAAAGTGATCACAAGAAATTGCTGTGCGTCCTCATGTGTCGTTACTGTCTGTTTTTACCGCCTTGACTTGAAACAAATTCATTTTTCTCTCCATAATTTTTTTAAAGAGAACCGGACTTACTCTTCAGTTTTCGAGTTTTAATTTCTGTTTTTCTTAATTTTCTACAGGGTCTTTGCTGACAGATTTGATGACGATTGTACGTTTTTGCAGGTAAAAAAAAGCGAAAGAAAAATGAAGTCAGTTGTGTACTTCCAGCTGAAATTAAGTACAAATTTATTGCTCGTGCACTTCATGCGGGCATCTTGCAAAAACCATCACTAATGTTATCACAAAGAATTGCTGCGCGTTGGAATAACAAGACTTTGGCCCCAGCGCGGGAATTAAGAACACCGCACCTTCTCGCTTTCCGAACAATTGTGTGCGCGACCGAAGTTATGGTACGGGTATACCATGAAAAGCTGAGTTGGAATGAAATGGTGCCCCGGTAGCGTAACTGGTAGCGCACTTGCCCGGAAAGCGAGAGGTGCGGGTTCTAGTCCCGCCTGGGGCGAAAGTTTTGTTCACAACCCAGCATTCTTGTGAAACATTCGCAAGGCGAACTGCGGCCAAAAACAGCAGTTAACAAACAAAAACAATATTGATTTCGTTTTCGGATAGTCGCGAGCCTTTTTGCAAGGAATCACTTCCTTATTGCAACAGTTGTCCTATCATGAAACATTACAAGCATTTTGCATCAATCACTCCTTCTTTGGTTTGCGCCACGTATCCCACACTCATTGTCATTTTGATGCGACTTGGGCCCTGCTATGGCTTGTGGGGATATACGATGTAAAAGTAAATGATTTTGTCTTCTCAGAAGGGCCTGGGTACCAATTGAGGGATCCCAGAGGGAGGAAGGCTTGATTGCCCTCGGTGAGATTCAAGCCGCGATTCGATCCCTGGATGGCGCGCATGCAAAGCAGCACCGCTTATCACCTCTGCCGCAAGTCATGCCATTTAGGCAAATTCTCGTACCGTTTTCTTCTCGGAGTTTCCTGGAGTTCGATCAGGAGAATTGCTTTTATGAAATTCAAGCTTGAACTTTCAAAATGTACTGAACCGAAAAAAAATTAGCTAAAAGATGCTAGTTGAGCGGTTGCATTTGGTGAAATTTTGTATTCTTGGGAAGAAATGGGAAGGAAATTTTCGGGTGGGTTGTGCTCATTCTCTATCTCTCACAGACAACAAAAAGTATAAAGTCAGTGCTGAGATGCCTGTGGTGTCCGAGGGTTTTTCACCCGCTAAACCAGCTGTTCGTCGGTTGAAGCAATCTTTGAACTGCAAATCGCTATTCAATATTTTACTTGCCACAGCTGCACGTGATTTCCACGGACTTTTTTGTACCTTTAACTTTGACCAGTTTTCTTCTACAATAACTTTTTACATAGAGCTCTAATGAGCCTAACAGCTGATTTGGGCTCCGTGGTTCAGCAAAGTGTAACATTCCAAAGATCCTCGAACAAGATTAATCAGCTCAATTTGATGTTTACTTCAGCGAAGTTTTAAAATGGTCGTTGAACGTCGAAATCGTTGAAATGGGGGATATTGAGGCCTGCTATATTGCCTAGCTGCCTGCACAGGTGGATATTTACGAAACCAATTCTTCATCTGATCTGACCTTTTATAGTGTAGGGCCAACAATCTGCTGGCAAATTATAAGCAAGATGCTGGTGTTTGTGATTTTCGAGGAACGGGGTCGAGGGGTTGCATTTAGTGAAACATTGTATTTTCAAGAAATAGGGTCAGAAACGTTCGGAGGGCGTATTCAGGGCAGGAGTTTCGAAATCAAAATTGCCTTGGACGTGAATATTGTTCCTCGCAGAGAACTGAACCACGGCAGTAAATTCAACATGTGTCCCATCATTCAAATAATAAGATTTAGTTCCGATTGCATATAACCTCGACCAATCGCGACTTGATTGGCGCTATTTCTACATAAGCATCATATGATTTAGATACTCATGGATTAGCTTAGTGTGACCTTTTGATGTGAATTGCACTCAATGGTTTAGGTCAGTCAGCATGTATGGTCTATAGCGCCACCGATTTTTGACGTGATACTGTAAATAATTTGATGGCCCACTATATAGCAGGATGAAGGGGCCATTGTTCAGCGTCATATGATTTAAAATCACCATACACCTTTTTGTTAAATGAAACAGTCCTACCGCCTCCCGGAGAGAGAGGAAGAAGAGGAACCCAGATAACGTGATGCAATTTCCACTTTCTTCCGGGACGCGACGGAGGAGGCCCCTGTCGAGCGGCAGAAGTCGCGTTTCGGTCCGGACAAGTCGCGATGTTTAGAAGTGAAATGGTTACTTCTATTCAAACGTGACGCAAAATCACTACAGTGCGAGTGACGAGGCTTCCTGTTGAGAACATTCTTTCCCGACGCTCCTCATTACCCTCTTACGCTATAAGTCCTAGAGAAGCCCTGTATCTGCGTATGCTTCATTTCTATATGGACCCCGTAAATCTCAAACTCTAGATATCTGTCAGGTGGCTTTTTCACTGGAGGCTGGTTCCTCGTTATCTGGAGGAAAATTGTTTGTTTTTCTTACATTAGTAAATTTGTTGAACTATTGCATTATATGCGTTCAACAGGCTTTTTTGCTGATTTTGTTCTTCTTTAAATATTCGGACTATATGAGCGATTGATATCCTTCTAGATATATACTGATGTGAAGTTTTCCGTGTATGACATGGATTTTCCCTGTGACATCATTCATTGCCGATATCGGGAATTAGGCGCCAAAAATTTATTGCGACAAGGATTTGATTCTGGATTCTGCAGTGAAATTGATTAACTCGATGTTCAATACCTCTTTGGTGTTGGTCAGAAGGCCCAAGATGCGCCACGCACTCGCCTTCCATTCGGAATTGTGATTGCATGTGGATTCTTGGGCAGCCCCAATGGCATGTGGACAAGTTAGTCTAGAAGTTCCAGTTTTTCCTCTCCTGGGTGGACTTCGAGCAATGAAGCGACTGAAGACTGAGAGAGAACGAGGTACGTCCAAGAAGCTGGACAGAACTTCATCCACGGGTGATGCATGTAGAAGCAGCAGCACTTGCCACTGCTTCATCTTCGCTGTACAGTTTCAAGAAGCTGTAGCCTTTTTCGTCTCTGCTTTCGTGGTGTTTTCCTAAAGAGCGATGTCATGGAGCTGGCATGCAGAAAGTTCTTGCACCTAGCTCTTGTGCCAATATTATGTAAGGGAACAACTGCAACTCGCCTTTGCAGGGCTTGGTCAACAGCCTGACATTTTATTCTAGAACGACAAGAGATTCCAGCTGACTCACAGCGATGAACAGAATGACAGCAATGCACGTGAATAATTCATTACATCGAAGTAACCTCACCCAGTAAGCATTAATAATAATGATACCAGCTGCAAGCACTTTTGCGACGACGCCGATTCTAAGCAGAGGCGATCGAATCGCCAAGCTTATTAGGACGCGAACCATAGTGAAGAATGTATGGACCGTGTGGAATGGATGTTGATAAGAAACTTTACAAAGTTTGACAGATGTATGATTCAAATGACCGGAGAGACACTCATTCAAAAGGTTCGAGAGAACTCTAAGAAATCCAAAAAATTCTTCCTACTTCTCCACCCTCGAGCGAACATAACAACATGGAGCATTCACCGCTGCTCGACCTCCTTTTGAGATGTGCCGCGCATCCCTGTTCTATGGTTCTGTGGTACCGGTAATGAGTATATTTGGTCTATCTAATGACTATGGGCGAAATCGGCACTATAACTCAGTGTTTATATCAAAGAAACAGATCATTCTTTGATTTGGTGGAAGGCTTGGTCATTGAGGCTCGACTCTAAACTTAAAGGCAAGGTCCAGGATTTTTGGTCGAAATTAAGCTTTTACCGAGAAAAGTACGAACGGTGCGCAAGTGAAAAACAAGTACTTGATGATCTGACAAGGCCGAGGGGCTAAGGCCCTAGGATGCAGCAGTCCTCGCCCAACACCATTGAGCTCGGCCACAAATCGGTGCTATTTCACGACTGCTACAGGAGAGAGGGTTTTATTTTCGGCCTTGTCGACGGTTTCTTCCTCTTTTCCATTGCTGGCTTACACTTCACATCTCCACACTCACTTGCAAGCGCAATAATACAACAGTTTCATCCAAACCCCGAGGGTATCAGGCTTGCTTTAACCTCCATGCAGCGGTGACACATGGTAAGCACCGACCCTTGTCACCACACCAATTTCACTTTCCATATCTTAAAGTTTTTCAAGTAATACGCCAAGGGTTATTAGATATATTTTAAACTAACCTATCTAATCTCAATTTCTTCAAATGATACACAACGTTTTCTTCTCGCGAAAGTGTCGTCAAACAATTTTTCGTGTAAATGTAAATAAATAGAATAATATAAATAAGTATGTGGTATTTCTTCTCACTTGAACAAATTGTTTTGAATATTGATAAGTGAAGTTTTTTAGTATTTCCAATTCTTTCAGTCTTTAGTATTCGAAATATTTAAGGCAAGGCTCCAACTAATCTTGTAGTCATTTTTCAGGAGAAAAAAAACTGCACTAAAAATTGTTCCGGCGAACACTTTGACCGTTCCCCACGTTATATAGTCAAAGTGGCTCTAGAATGAAGATCTAGAGAACCTTGTATTTTGAATGCTTCCCCGTATTGTTTCCCAAGAGAAACTGTTCGTATCCTTTAGTTTACTTTCAATGCCAATTTTCACCAGGTCCACACCTAGTAAAAAATCGGCCCACTCTCAACAGGGTCGGTCCAATCGTTGCTACTTTTCGATAAAATTTTACGACCCCCTCCCAAAGGTGGATTTGACGACCCCCTTCTCGACCCTCGACCACCATATTCCTCGCTATAGTATTTCATTCTGGTATCACTCGGACCACGAAAACTCCGCCCACTTTCTCCGCCAAAAATGCCCGTACGTGGGGAGGCGGGGTATATCATGTCACTCTTGAAGATCCGGTAAATAATTACCTGAAAATTCCCTAACAAATTTCCACCAATTTACCCCCTCCTACCTTTAATCCCACGCTTCATTTTCTAGGGGGGGTATATACGCGCGCTGAAACGGCAAATTTTCTCCCGCGCCACTCCTCCCTCACCTCATGCAACTTCTCACAATCGAAGCAAGTACGACCCCCCCTCTACAACCTCATCAAAATATACGACCCCCCTCTACAAACTCATCAAAATGTACGACCCCCCTCTAAAAACTCATCAAAGTACGACCCCCCGTTGCTACTTGTAGCAACGTAGGACCGACCCTGCTACCACCCAAAAATGAGTACGCTCTCATCTTTCAGTGTAATTTCCTCTTTCTCAAAAGTTCTGCCAAGCAAGGGTAAATTAACGAATGGCTATTATTAAATACACCGTGTCCTTTGATTCTTCCGTGATTCAATCGCATAGCAAACGAAATGGCAGCTGACTTCGATGATCTCCATTGTTTTTCTCCCAATCAATCACATTCGGGTCGAGTGCGGAGGAAGATGAAACGCTCAGTACCGGAGGCGCCCATTAATGCAGTCGGACGAGCAATTTCAGACCCTCTATGCTATATGTTTTCGATTACATCTGTTGTGTTGTCTTCCCAGAAAAGCCTTTCTGCTCCTTGGAAAACATTCCTCCTCGACAATACTATTGCAACTGGAAAACATCTCATGTCACATTCTTCTCACCGCTATTACGTTCGTACGACCTGGGTTGAGCAGTAAAGCTGTCAGTGTTGATCAGTTCTTTTTTATGTTGCGCCACGCATTCGATTCCGATCCAGGTTTACATTGATATTCGAAGACCATACAGCTCGATTACAAGGTGGCTTTTGCCATAGTAGACGATGAGGCATTTTTATTGCCTCAGGCAAGTTAGTACCAATTGCCAACCACACAGAAGTGGATGGCTTGGTTGTGGGTGACCTTGGCGAAGTAAGCAAACCAGCCCTATTCGCGTTTCTGCTGGGACCGTATGCTGGTCCCCGACGGTCGACGGACTACTTCAACTCGGTCCTTAAACCGCCTCAATTTGATGCTTACCTCAGGAACTAAGCCTGCGAGAGAGGACGGGTCCGTCCCTCTCCAAGGCTTAGTCCTGGGGTAAGCAAACCAGCCCTTCTGGCGGAGCTGCTGGACCAGCTGCACCACTTGCGTCAGTACTCTCCTACCGTACCGACCGAGTTGAAGTAGTCCGTCGACCGTCGGGGACCCCATCCCCTCCCCAACATTCAGCATACGGTCCCAGCAGAAACGCCAAAAGGGCTGGTTTGCTTACCTCCCCCCCCCCTTGGCGAGGTTCAAAATGGGAATTGCTCCACGAACCATTTGTGCGATGGGAGTGCCGCTTGCCACTAGACCACTTCCACCCCATGCTAAGCAAACCACAACTTTCTAAGGGACCACCGCTCAGCCGGAGAATATTTCCAGTGCAAAAGAAAGGTTGATCGCTCCTTCTCCGCTCCTACAGCTTGGTGTGAGGATGAAGCACTCGGCGCTAATCAGGCTTTCTCTTTCATACCCCGCGCATCCTGTTTCCATCTGGAGTCGGATCTGAACGCGATGTGGCGTATAAAATGACTGGAGGAAGGGAGGGGGAGGGAGGACGGAGAGAGGGGTGGTATCAAATGTTCAACCAGTGCTTTTGACCTCCTAAACAAAACTCTTACTAGGTGAGCAGTTGACCAGAAGGTTTGGAAGGATAGTCTGGCCCAGGTGGGATCCAGTCCAGGATTTAGCCCACGGGAGATCTTCATGTTGAGCGGACACCTCCGATTTAGATCTTCGTGTCGGGCCACGTCAATCACTATTTAACACTTAATCGTGTAATTTCGGAGCAACAGCATGGCTTTATTCCTGGGCGGTCTGTAGAAACAAATCTAATTGAAAGTCTCAATGACTGGACTGAAACGCTTGATAAAAAAGGGTGTTGCGATGTCATTTATTTTGATTTCGCGAAAGCGTTCGATAGAGTCTCACACAAGAAACTTATTCATAAGCTGGAAGCTCTCAAATTCCATCCTGTTCTCATAAAATGGATCTCCACTTATTTAAATGGCAGAACCTTCCAGGTTTAAAATAGATCAATCACCTTCATGTATGGCAATAACCGCGGTAATCCTGACATCGTGCCCAGGGTGGAGTGTTATCGCCAGTTCTTTTTAATATTTTTACAGCTGAGCTTCCGGAAATGCTCTCAGATATTGGTGTTACAGCTAAGTTTTACGCAGACGACATGAAAATTTATAAATCAATCTCAAACTTGAATGACTCTCGGAAACTGCAAGAAGCTATTGACTTGACAGTGAATTGGTCCAAAGAATGGCAACTACCTATAGCGCTCCACAAAAAACGGTTTACATGAATTTGAGATCTGAAACTCCATCAATTTTGCACTCATACACGGTTAAATGGGTCCATTTCTGCGTTGAATCTATTGAGACTTGGCTTCTACCTATAGCCAACAAGCTTGATTTTCATTTCAGACACATCCGGAGAGGGACAAAATGGCGCCAGCTACGGACCATTTCAATTCAGCTCGTTTCAGTTACTAGTAGCGAGCTCCTATACGTGCCTACAAGTCCTATGTAAGACCTCTCGTAGAATCAGGCAAATCAAGCTACGGTTTTGTCAATCCTACAAAAAAGAAATACATATACGCACTTGAGAAAGTGCAGAATAACTTTACTCGTAAATTACTTATCCGAATTGGAGGGTTTCTGTACTCTAAAATTCCAAATGCAGCAATAAGGAACAGGTATCTAGGGTTGCCATCGCTACAGTCGAGGCGCGAAGTTTTTGACATCTGCTTAGTCCATAAGATGACGCGAGGCTTGTCTGGTTTTGGAATTCCCAATGTCTTTAAAATGACATCCTCAAGAACGAGGGGAGGACTCAAAAAGATTTCGCTCACACGACCCCGAACTAACCTCTGCGCAAGGAACTTTACTTTCAGAGCGGGTAGTCGGTACTTGAAGTTAGTCAAGAATATGCCAGCTAACTTGTCGTTAGCACAATTCAAGCATCGCGTCGCCAACACTCTGTTAAGGTACTAAAAATATTAGCATTTTGTGAGACTGATTTCGAGATGACTTATTCTATGTTCTATTACTAATCCAATTTAGTTGTGAATGTTCATATTGATTGTTTTATTGATGTTGTGTTTTTTTTAACGTGTGCCTTATGCAGACGTAATAAACCTAAACCTTAAACCTAAGAAATGG
>MU894631.1:0-26357 GCA_036418205.1 Ostertagia ostertagi
CCTCCACATTTATCTCTCGTAAGGTCTAGGAGTATGTCAGCAGTCGCTTCAAGTTCGGGGGTGGGGAACACAAGTCTTACTGGGAGCGAGGAATTCCTTACGACATTGTTGACCTTCCATGCTGTTTTTTCGTTAACATACGGCATTATCATGGTGATCCCATCAGGTGTGGAGTACGGTCTCCATGATTGCAAGTTCGCATTGGAATATCCGTTTTCTCTCAAAATACGTTCCACCATTATGTCTACTTCACTTGAAGGCTGACTGCAGACTTTATCCTTGGTTGAAATCAGATTGCGGACGACGTTGGCCTTCATGTAGATGGGGTGGCAACTTCTAGCATGTAAAAGTATATTCCTCGATGCAGGTTTCTTGTACCATTGAAGTTCCTTCTCTCCTTCGTTGATGCGAACTTTGGTGTTGAGAAACGGTACAAAACCCTCCTCATTTGGCTCTTCGACCGTGAATTTAATGTTGGGATCCTGTGAATTGAGGTTTCTTAGCGTGTCTTCTAAATCCCTCGTGGAAGAGCCAATAATGAACACATCGTCAATATATCGCTTGTACAATGCTATTCCAGCCGTCAGACATCTACGTTCCAAACGATCGAGGAATACTTATGGCTAGTAAGGTGCTATTCTTAGCCCCATGGCTAACCCTCGGTGTTGTTGTATAACTTGCCATCAAACTGGAAAATATTGCACTCTAAAGTTGCCATAAGTAACTCCCGAAGATCTTGTTCCTCCAGGCCCAGCGTGTAAACTTCTCTCCTATATTCCCTCCGCATTGCTAGAAGAGCCTCAACTGCATCCATTGTGTTGATGTTGGTATACGTAAACCGTAAGTAACAAAGTGTCGAATCCTTCGAGGCAAAGAAACTCTGACTTCAAGCAAGGTGAGCGATCTGATGATTCTTATCACATGTTTCCGAGAGAGACGGTTCCAACTCGTACGCCTTACGTACCGATCAATCTGATGAAAAAGAAAAACTTTGAAGAGACCGCAAGATATATGATATGTTCCTCTCACGTCTACTGGGCCCTCATTTGTATAAGGATGGAAAAGAGGCTCTACAAATATCTGTCTGAACCCATTGCTTTCTGTGAATCTGGAATTAATTGCGTGTCGCTCTCGTATGTTAATAATGGCAGAAGTGAAATGATTTCAGTTCTCTTTATCGAGAGTAACGGAAGAATTTGTGCTGAAGCGTGCGGAGTATCAGTCAAGATGTCGCTAGTGATTGGCTCACAAAATCTCTTCATATGATTATTAAGACCTGAGCTTACTTTTTTCTATTGCTCATCATTGGTGGCTTGAGGGAGGGAATGATACTGTAATTGAACAAATCGTGGGTACCTAAGGGAGAAAA
This sequence comes from Ostertagia ostertagi, assembly GCA_036418205.1. Classification (NCBI taxonomy): domain Eukaryota; kingdom Metazoa; phylum Nematoda; class Chromadorea; order Rhabditida; family Trichostrongylidae; genus Ostertagia; species Ostertagia ostertagi. The sequence goes on from MU894631.1 coordinate 1,370, forward strand.
CCTTAAGAGTGCGTTATATAGTTGGTCACAAAACATTTGTATGCATCGCTAGCGTTAGTGAAGTCATCCAACACACTTCACCAGTCGATGTTCTGGGGATGTTCTCAACTGTACGCTTCTGAAATCGTCTTCGATACCCTTGGTAGAAACAAGAGCCGGGAATATGGACGAGAGCACGTCGAAATTTGAAAAAAAATGAAGCAAGCTGTTAATAGGCAGTGCATTCGTTGACTAATTCCATACTTAGGCTTTGCCAAGATTTCAGCGACAGAAGATTAGGGACGAAGTACTGAATCTGCTCAGTATTCTTCGTCATATTTTAGATAAACTGTTGAATTGTGAGCTTTGTACAATACTGCGAAGTTTAATTGAAATATGGTTATATTCGAGATTTTCTAGTGAAACAATTTTTTTATTCTGAATTCCTTCTCCCACCCAACATTGATATGAAATCTAGTGAAGAGGGCCTTCCTTCAGAACATAATGAAATTTGGATCCACATTAATTTATGTATGTAGGCATTCTGTAATTGATACAGTAGAAAAAAGTTACAGTCCAAAAAGTATTTCACCAGCGATACCGTATATCTTTCATGTGTGACCTAGTCTAGCATATCCTTCGTGCCAGAAAATCTACCATAACCCAAGGCTATCGGCATTCAGATTATTAACACCGAAGTAAATACGTGAAGCATTACTCCTTCAGCACTCCCTGGCATAGCCCGTTACTGTCCTCTGCTTGAGTTGTCGTGCACAATTCGAGAACTTTGTTCCATACAGCTAGAGGAACAAACAAGAATGGCGAGAGTGTGCGACAACCATACGAATCCAAATTTATTTAGTGACGAATTGAACGCAATGCGTTACTTCTTCTCTCCGTCTCGGTGAAAAATTGGAACATAACCGTAGCTATGTCCAATCTGCAATACTTTATTCTTAAGCTATAAATTACAACTAACATTGCCATTATATAACTAGGGGTTAGGTGATGTCAGAGACAGTCCCAACGTTTTGGAATAGACTGGCAGCGATAAATGAATGTGATCAAGTTGAACTAGGTCTGTAATGCCAGGGCGAGAGCGCAGGGTCTAATCCATTTCTTTGAGGCTCAATTGGTTGAGTATCCAAAGGCTTTGAACATAATTAGTAGTACTTACCATTACGGCCATGAACCATGCAATGAAAATATGTGAACTTCATTGTCCTGATAGAACCTGCAAAAAAGTTTTCCATTGGAGTCAAACAGCACTCATATCGCTGATGGTGAGATGACTACAGCTCCACGAGCAGCACAGCTTTCTGCATCATTAAACCTGCTGAATTGAATCTCAAAGAAAAGGTTACAAATTACCGAGGGCTAATGACGACAACTCGGGAGCACGCGACTTTGTGTGCTGACGGGAAAAGCTTCAGGTTTTCCCCAGCACTTCATGCTTTCATAATCATGTGAAAGCCCTAGACATTAAGGCAGTGGCAAAGTATTTACGCCTTTTGTTTGGTTATTTCCTCTTTCTTATTTTATTTTGTTTCTGAGCTGTCGCCTTGTAATGTTGTTGATGCACAACGCTAAGCATCTAACCAGTGTTAAACGTGACTGGCCGAGTCAAAGAGAGGCCAATAAAGACGAACGCGCGACTTTCTGTGCTGCCAGGAAAAGCTTTGGCGTATCCATGGCAACTACAGAGCAGATGCTTCTTAGTCGATCAGGGAGATCTTCCACTCATTTCTTTATGGAAACTGCCTGCCTCTTCTAATTTCTCTATGGCAAAGGGCACGAGAAATTGATGTCGCTTCGATGGTCTCCTTCATAAATACTGGTCAACGAATGGGTTTACTGAATTAGAAATTGAAGAAATCGTCAAATCAAGCAGAACTTCACACCACTGCAAGATATTCACGTGGTTCTAGGAGGCGAATCAAGTCACGATACTTTTTCACATTTAACTAAACGGCCGCAACTGCTGTCCTTGGATGGGGCCTCCGCTGAAGGTCTAGCGAATCGTATTAGAGCTGGACCACATCACCGACTGATCTCTATTTATATCAACCATGATCAAAACAATTTTTAACGTCAATGCATAATAATCGTTAACGGATACGAATTTGACAGCAAAACGACCGCACAAACGGAAGGAAATTGTTCTTCTTTGAATGTTGGTGTTGTTGATTGTTAATTTGATTGTTGAAAGCAATGTCGAAATCACGGCCGGTTTGGATTTTCTTTCAGAATGCGCTCATGAACGTGGCTATTAGATTTGCTTCTTTCTAATTTCTCTATGGCAAAGGGCACGAGAAATTGATGTCGCTTCGATGGTCTCCTTCATAAATACTGGTCAACGAATGGGTTTACTGAATTAGAAATTGAAGAAATCGTCAAATCAAGCAGAACTTCACACCACTGCAAGATATTCACGTGGTTCTAGGAGGCGAATCAAGTCACGATACTTTTTCACATTTAACTAAACGGATGCAGCTACTGTCCATGGATGAGGGCCCCGCTGAAGGTCTAGCGAATCGTATTAGAGCTGGAGTCATGACCACATCACCGACTGATCTCTATTTATATCAACCATGATCAAAACAATTTTCTAACGTCAATGCATAATAATCGTTAACGGATACGAATTTGACAGCAAAACGACCACACTATGGAAGGAAATTGTTCGTCTTTGAATGGTGTTGTTGAATATTAATTTGATTGTTGAAAGCAATGTCGAAATCGACCACGATCAGGTCAGATATTCTTTCAGAGCGCTTATGAACAGTGGCTAATAGATTTGCCTGCTTCTCCTAATTTCTCCACGGCAAAGGACACGCGAAATCTATGTCGCTTTGATGGTCTACTTCATAGTTGCTGGTCAATGAATGGCTTTACCAATTGGTAGAAGTTGAAGAAATCGTTAGATCAAGCGAAAATCCACACCACCGCAATATTTGCAATCCATGTGGTTCTAGGAGAAGGATCAAGTTATAATGCTTTTCATATTTAACTAAACGGCCGCAACTGCTGTCCTTGGATGGGGCCCCGCTGAAGGTCTAGCGAATCGTATTAGAGCTGGAGTCATGACCACATCACCGACTGATCTCTATTTATATCAACCATGATCAAAACAATTTCTAACGTCAATGCATAATAATCGTTAACGGATACGAATTTGACAGCAAAACGACCGCACAAACGGAAGGAAATTGTTCTTCTTTGAATGTTGGCGTTGTTGATTGTTAATTTGATTGTTGAAAGCAATGTCGAAATCACGGCCGGTTCGGATTTTCTTTCAATGCGCTCATGGCAAATATATTGTGCTGCCTGAGCACTGTTCACACCTTGCGCCATAGACGAAAAACGCTCGAAACGTACGAATCTAAGGATCTGCGAAGAAATTCAATCGATCCACGGAAAATGGGAGGAGCTTCAAATCGCGCATTCGAATCTGCGAATTCTTTTGAGAGAGGTGTATATCTATCGATCAGGTAAAGTGGAGGCGGCGCATCGTTTCGCGCTTTCGATACCTCGACGCGAAACGCATCGAATCTGCGAATTCGAATTCGAATCTAAATCTTTTTGCATCCGCGTTCGCGCGTGCAGAGATTCTGGTCGATACTTATAAGATTCTTTTTACGAATTCGAATATTCGGATGATTCGAAAACAGGGAACAATGCATTATAATTCTTGTGTGAATTTTGACACTTTTTCTCACTCGAGCCTAGGAAGCAAGTGATCAGCTGCGTAAAAATGATCATGATCGCTGATATGCATGTATTTAATCTTGAATGTTTGAAAGCTTCCCGACGAGAATGAGTAGGGGGGTTCAAGGAATTTGGAAAGGCTTTTCGTGGTGGTCGTATTCCTCAACTTTCCCTCTTCTCTCGCAAACCGCAAACAGCTCTTCTGCAAAAAGGAGATTCTGAGACCTCTGACGGTTTTCTCGTAGTACTGAAGCCAACCCAGAAAGTTATTCCGCGCTGGATATTGGTTGTCTTCATACGGTGAAGAGGATCCCAAACCAGGCACTCAGTGAATACAACAAACCAAGAGTAATATTGCCAGAATAAGGAGTTTGGGCTTTGGTTGGGCTGGTGCATCCCGAATAAGTATAAGCATAAGTGTAAGTATAACTATGAGTATAAGTATAAGTACATATAAGTATAAGTATAAGTATAAGTATAAGTATAAGTATGTATAAGTATAAGTATAAGTATTATTACGTCAGCAGAAGGCTCACGTGAGAAAACACAATAATGACAATGTAAATTCACAACAAAAACAGGCACTAATGGCAACAGTAACATATTTGCTAGTCAGTCTCTAAAAAAATTAGGATTCACCATTTCGTAACAGAACTTTGAACCGCCAAGCGTTTAAATTGCGGCAGCGATAGAGGGGCAGGTATATTTTTCGTCAACTTCAAATATTCATTGCCGGCTCTGAAAGTAAAGCTCTTCGCACGCACGTCAGTTTTGAGACGTGCCAGCGAGATCTTCAAGACCCCTCCTCGTTCTAGAAGAACACTTGAAGACGCTGGAGGAACCGGAGCCACACCTGCCCTGCACCAATTCATGAACCAAAAGATCATAAACTCTGCGTCTCATTTCTAGTGATATCAGCTCTAAATGTTGATTCTAGTAGCTGCCTCTGGTATCCTGGAGTACGTAAAACCACAAATTCGGATAAACAATTTCCGAGTGAAATTATTCTGACCTTTTCAAGTGCATAAACGTGTTTTCGTTTCGAAGGATTGAATACCGTAGTGCTAGATTCTACAAGGGGCCGTACATAAGACTTGTACGCTCGTAATAATGCTTTCTAATAGATGGGGATAGTCCTTTGAAGGGTTGATATTTACGCAATGGGCCATTTTGACTATTCTCGAGATGTGTTCTGAAAAGTGTAATTTGTTGTTCTAATTGAATCCAAGGTCTTAAACTGCGTCAACAGCGGAAAGTGGAATCTAGCAAAGTCAATAGCATCTTGTAGTTTGCTACAGTCACCTAAACTTACGATTGGTTCATATACTATCTTCAGGCCATCTGCATACACCTTGGCTGTGACACCTATTTCTTGAAGGATGTCAGGTAGTTCAGCTGTGAAAATATTAAAAGAACTGGTGACGATACACCTCCTTGAGGTACACCGCTTACTATTTGCCTAGCATCAGAGAATAAATGTTCGATTTTCACCTGAAACCTCCGACCATAAATAGAATTTGCAATCCACTTGGTCAGGACAGGATGAAACCTGAGAGTCTCCAACTTATAAACCAGCTTTTTGTGTGAGATATTATCGAGTGCTTTTGCAAAGTCAAACATAAATGACATCAAAGGACAACTGACCTTTCTTCATGGATCATGAAAATCGATCGCTTTATGGAGGACGGACAAAAATAGTTCGTACTTCTCATTCACGCTATTCCTGGATTCAAGACAATGGAACCCAACGAATTTGACACAAACTCTCACAAGTCCAATAAAATTGCATCTGGAATAAATATATATCCTATATCCTCAACCCACGAATACCAAAGACACAGAAAGGCTACGCCGAGTAAAAAGAATGTGGGGTATTCACCAATGGTGCCGCGTGCTATTGTCGCTGATCAATCTCCAGTGCTGACCGGCTAGGGGAGGCCCTGCTCATGCGGTCGAAGAATGAAATCCCTGAGATGGTCAGGAGTGCCCTCTTATTTACAATTGGTCAAGCTGTTGTAGGGGTCATAGGTCGTTGGTACTGCTGAGATCTTGATCACGTTTCGCGCCTAAACCATGATCTCATTGGGGTATATAAACCCCTCGATTGTAGTTATGTTCAGTTTATTCGCTAATAAATATTCTGTCTTCTGCCTGCTACCTCTGGACGCAACACAAGATGCTCCTATAAAAAATGACCGGAGTCCCAGTAGGAGGTTGAACTTCACAGCTCGCTTCGTTTGCCGTTGCGATTGAACCACTAGCTCACCATCAGTACTCGATCAGCAGCACAAAGTGGGCCAAACACAACGCCAATCTTCTCTCCTGTGCTCCTTGAAATATGGTTCATCTGAGGATCGTAGAGCATAATCATTTATTATTGTCACAAAATTGTCACAAAATCGCATGACGTGTCCGGCCCACCTTGTCCTCAATTCCTTGGCGAAAATTAGTCCGTAAACTTTTGAAATTTTTTGTCAACGCGGCAGTTACTTAACACTCAATCTAAAAGATGCCTTAAAGGAGGATTCATGGACTCAACCTCCGTTCAAATTTTTGAACGGAGGTTTTTTTTTAATTTTTTCTAGTTTCAGGTAAAAACCCGAATATCATTGTGAGTTCGAAGCTGGCTCATTGTCACAATTGTTCGTGCACGTGCGAACAATGCACAGTGACGTACAAGCGCTGCCGCTTTTGCGCTGCGTTTGCCGCCCAAACCAAAGGTCGAAAAAGCAGGTCCCATATTGCGATTTTTTTTAACGGATTCTTCCGCTTTTTTTCGCCACTGGCGTATCAATGGGCACTACAAGGTCTCTTCTAAAACCCGTGGAGCTATCGTCATCGCTGCCTTTGAGGGTACTAAAGTAGAGAGTCAAAGCTTCTAATCAATTTATTTTTAGGTGCTGCTGCAAGCAAGCGCGTTCACCAAAGCCTTCTGGATTACCTTCTCTAGCGGCGAAGCGAGGGACTCTTCGCGGTTTGCTCATGCAGAACAACTGGGCCGTAACACGCTGCCATTTTGAAGAGTTGCGATACACTGTATAGATCCATCAAGAGCATGAGGAAACTATGAAACGGTACAAGTAGGAAGTCAGCACAGGTGAAACGACATGTTCGAGTAAAGTAGTGTTTTTTACTATTGTCCACTACTGCGACAAGAAGCGCGTCTGATTGTAAGATGCAGAAACTGGCCCAAGTTTTACAGAGCTTTAGAACCCAACAGAGCATTCGAAGTATTTTCTTCTCATATGGGACTTTGATGAAAATATTCCTTCGGTGTGGTGGGCAAATGAAGAGTTGTCAATGAGACGAGATCGCGCCCACCTCTAGCCCAAGCCGCTCAGGATGTACTGCAGAACGAACCTACGGACCTATAATATGCAACATGGAAATTAAGTTTAGAAGCACGGGCGGGTTTAGAACGTTGGACAAGAAGTGCGATCAGGAAGGTGAGTGGGGAGAAAAAGCAAAAAGCGTCCATAGAAAACACTGAAATTTCCCTTGTGGGGCCGGCCGTGGTGACGGAGAGACACAGCGCTGCGAGGAGAGGGAAAACGCGAGAGAGTACGTCGTACGCGAGAGGACGCAGACGCCACGTATGCGGTGATTGGCAAGGATGACAGCACGGCAGCATATAAGGCAAGGCCTATGCGCCGTACCCCCACACTTCATAGTTGAAACAATGCCGCGCCTTAGCGCGTTCCCCTCTTTCTCACTCAAAAAGGAATCGGCTCTTGGCACCTGATCTCGACCCTGTGGGTTTAAGGCAGCATCTACCCAGTGACAAAAATAAAGACAGCACCTAGCGCGATGGCAACCGTCGTTTGGATACCTTCTTAGCACATTTGGTCTTAATTAGCATAAATGGCATAATTCGTTAAACCAGGCACACCACCGAATGCTCAACGACAAACGCTCGATTTCATTATAGGGAGGATTTCCATGACAAGGATATTTTTCGGAATACCTATCAGTTTTAGGACGCACGTTGAGCTGCATTCTATGAAGTTCGAATTTCTGCTGGCAAATAACATAGTGAAGGCGAAAGCCGAGCGGAAAAGTCCGGAAAATCAAGAAATCGTGGATCAATTGAAGTGACGTTCAACAAGCTGCGCTAAACATCTGTACTTGTCTCTGCAGAAGGACCGTGTGATTGCCACCATTTGCTGGAGCAGTCGTGGTAGACTATAAACCAGCATACTCTCTTTCATCTCTGGGTAATTCAATCACCTTATCTTTGCTTAAATATTATGATGCTTTTGCTTCGAAGAATATCCAGTGTTTTCTTCACATAAATTGGCCAAGACAGAATATTCCCCTTTTCCAACATTTGTTTGCTAAATTTTATCGAACGAATGAGGTTTTGAAATTATAATTTACAGAGAATGAAGTGATGATGTAATGGCAAAATTTCTTGTAAATAAATTAATTCAACTGAGAAAGAAGTAAAAGTGAACTGCATCAATAATGTCCGCAAATGGTCATGTAGCATCCCAAAAGTTTGTGATGTAGTGGAATATTCAAGCTGTCGTCAGCCATGTCAGGAGGAGGAAACGGGAGCAAAAATAGTCATTCTCCCCACTCAACTCCTCCTTTGAAACGGAAATGCTTTCGTCGTTGTCAGAAGTTGAGTTAGGAGGTCGCTACAGCGGGGGGGGGGCTGGTGAAAAAAGACATTTTGTCCCTACATTCGAATGGATTTCATCACACGTTGCTAAATTTTGACCGAATATCCCAACTTAAAATTGAAGAGGGGTACCGAATATGCCAGTGTAGTGAGTAAGCTCCAACCAAGATTGATAACAACCTTTATTCGGCGCTACGTTTCGGCTCTTTCGCCTTCTTCAAAGCTTTTTGGGGTATTCTTGATCTCATGATCAACCCCAGGAGGGTCCTTAAGCAAGTGACCTTAGGGGCTTCACCTATCTTAAGCCGCATTACTGTCAGCTCAGGGTGGCAGGTGGACCTCATTGGTCGACTTTTCTAAAGGTTAGTTGTCTTTCTCCGGTCCCATAACGTCAAAATAGTGTTTACCTTGCTGAGTGATTCTTGTAGACTGAAAAAGTATTTGGACGGGTAGTTTCATAAATTTTCAGGCTCTAAAGAGCGAAAGCGCCGAAACATAAGCCGAAGGAACACTAGAGGCAAAAAAGCTCTAAGTTCAAGCAAGAAGTAACAATAGTAGTTAAACTGAATCACATTCTTAACTAAACCACACTTCCACCACCTGCAAACTTTATACTGTGAAGGCGATGAACAGGGGCGGGAGGAAATTTAGAACCTGAAAGTTCGTTGAGAACCAATTGTTGACTCAATAATGGCCCGGTTGCAAGCATCGAGGAAAGCTGAAGATAATGTCTGCCGCTGCCGAGACTTCTAGAGCCGAATTTGTAACATTCGATTCCTGGGAGGGGGAAGTAGGGCGTTCCGTGACCGTACATAGAAGCAAGACGGCGAAGCTTTAATTATATCAACGTGCAAGTGAGTACGGACAAAAGAAAAGAGGCAGCGAGTCAACATTAAACGCTTAACAGGAAAGAGGATGAGAATACGGTAGCTGCTGTTAATTCCCGTTCGTGTTTCTATGTACAACTTTCTCATGTGAAGCTGCTTATCAAAAAAACATCATGATTACAAGAACACTCATGCATTTTCCAATGGGTAGGACTCATTTTTTCAAACGGCTGACAGCAAATCGCTATTCAGAAATGCTTGGCACCGATGTAGGTACGTGATGTTCCTAAGGCCACTGGGAAAGCTTTTGCTTTGGACGGACCGGGCTTCCCTTCTTCTACGATCGATTGCGACACATACATTCAAAGCTACAGTACTGACTGAGTGTCAGCTCACAGAGAGTATGTTGATCGTTTCTGTCGTTTTGATACTCCCAAACCCATAAAGGCAGTGCTTGCGATCTTGGGAAGCGGAGTCAATTTCGAGACGTCGGGAGGGACGTCAAAGGCGGTACCGGCATCACCACATCAGAGCACTGAGGGGTTGGCCAGTCTCCTCCCAACACCCTTCTATACAGTAGTAACTTCCCTGAGCAGATTATCCCTCCCAGCCGTCGCATTTTTGTCTTTACCCAAGCTTGAGCCGCGATTCCTGATTACGAACAGTATTTATATCGGTCACGTTGTTGGGGAGAAGGGAGGGGGATGGGGAGAAATTGAAGGGAGTGAACCAATTACAGTACTTGGGACTGAGCCTTCGAAAGGAAAGAGGTGCTGGGGAGGGTGTGATCAAATTTTGTTGCCGTCACAAATTACGCGAGGCAATGCGACAACTCGGGAGCGCGCGACTTTGTGGTGGCGGGAAAAGAGCTTCAAGTTATCCTGCTACTCCATGCTTCTATAATCAAGTGAAAGCCACAGAAATTAAGGCAGTGGCAAAGTATCTACGCCTTTCATCTGATTATTTGCTATTTCATATTTTGTCTTGCTTCTGAGCTATCGCTTGATAATGTTGCGGAGGCACAACGCTCAGCTTCTAACCAGTGTTAAACATGACTGGTCAAGTCAAAGAGAGGTCACAAATTAGAGAAAGGCCAATGACGACTGGAACGCGATTTCCTGTGCTGGAGAAGTTCGGTTTATCCATGGCAGCTTTACCGAACATATGCTGCTTAGTGAGTCAGCGAGATCTCCCACTTTCCAGATGGAAATTTTCTCCTTCTCTGCAGTCCACGTGGCTCTAGGAGGAGAATCAAGTAACGATACTTTTCCACATTTAATTTATCGGCCGCAACTATTGTCCTCGGATAGGACCCCGCTAAAGGTCTAGCGAATCGTATGGAGCTGGAATCATGATCACATCACCAACTGACCTTTATTTATGTCGACCATAATCAAAATGATTTCTAACGTCATATGTACAATAATCGTTAACAGATACGAATTTGACAGCAAAACGATCACACAAATGGGAGGAAATTATTCGTCTTTGAATGTTGGTGTTGTTGATTGTTAATTTGATTGTTGAAAGCAATGTCGAAATCACGATCGGAACAGATTTTCTTTCAATGCGCTCATGGCAAATATATCTGCCTGAGCACTGTTCACACCTTGTGCCATAGTCGAAAAACGATCGAAAGGATCGAATCTGCGGATCTGCGAAAAAAAATTCAAATCTACGGAAATGGGAAGAGCTTCAAAACGCGCATTTGAATCTGCGAATTCTTTCGAGAGAAGTGTATATCTATCCAGGTGAAGTGGAGGCGGCGCATCGTTTCTCGCTTTTGATACATCGACGACATACGCTGAGAGGGCGAGTTGACTACGTCGATACGCATTCAAACCTTTTCGCATCCGCATTCGCGCGTGCGGAGATTCTCATGGTCAATACGCATGTAATTCTTTTAGCGAATTCAAATTTTCTGATGATTGAAAGGCTGTGAACAATTCCTTATAATTCTTGTGTGGATTTTGACACTTTTGCTCACTCGAGCCTAGGAAGCAAGTGATCGACTGCGTAATAATGATCACGATCGCTGATATGCATGTATTTGCTCTTGAATGTTTTGCAGCTTCCCCACCAGAATGAGTAAAACGAAGGGAGTTCAAGAATTTGAAAAGGTCGTTTTCGTGCTGGTCGTTCCTCTCTTTCTTTCTTTTGCTACAGACGCAGGGACAGTTTCATCGCAGAACGAGATTCTGAGACGTTTTCGACGTTTCTCTGTAAGTACTGAAGCAACCGGGGAAAGTTATTTCCGTTGCTGTCTTCCAGGTTGCTTGTAGTCTTTCATAAGTTGAAGTGGTTCTCAAACCAGGCCAGTGAAACACCACAAACCAAGAGTAATATCGCCAGAATAAGGAGTGGGCTTTAGTTGAGCTGGAACATCCCGAATAAGTATAAGTACAAGCATAAGTATAAGTATAAGTTTATAACGTCAGCAGAAGGCTCACGTGAGGAAACACATTAATGACAATTTACAACAACAACAGGCACTAATGGCAACAGTAACATATTCGGTAGTCAGTCTCTAAAAAATTAGGATTCACCATTTCGTAGCAGAACTTTAACCCTTAGGCGTTTAAATTGCGGCAGCGATAGAAGGGCATTTAGTATATTTTTCGTCAGCTTCAAATATTCATTGCCGGCTCTGAAAGTAAAGCTGTCAGCACCCACGTCAGTTTTGAGACCTGCCAGCGAGATCTTCAAAGACCCCTGCTCTAGTTCTAGATTAGAACTTGAAGACGCTGGAAGAACCGGAGTCACACGTACCTTACAACAATTTATGAACCAAAGATCATAAACACTGCATCTCAACGCTAGTGATATCAGATCTGAATGTTGATTCCTAGTAGCTGCTTCCCTTTGAAAATTTGATATGTACGCAAATGGGCCATTTTAACTTTTCTCGAAATGTGTTCTGAAAAGTCTAATTTCTTGTTGTAATTGAATCCAAGGTTTTTAACATCATCAACAACGGTATGTGGAACCCCATCGACTGTATATTCGAACGATAATGGTGGAAGTCGGAACTTTAGTTGCATGTACACCGCTTTCTGAGGAGCCATAGGCAACCACCATTTCTTAGACCAATCCACAGTAGGGTCAATAGCATCTTGTGATTTTCTACAATTCATCTAAACTTACGATTGGTTTATATATCTTTAAGCCATCCTCAGATTCGCTGGCTGTTACACCTATTTCTTGGATGATGTCAGGTAGTTCAACCTGCGAAAATAAAGGTGCTCAAGGTGTGATGCGCATGCGCTGCACAATGTCGTCAACGTGTTAAACATATTGACGTATTCCGGATGAAACGGTCACCGAAAAAAAAATCTTAATTCGTGTAGAAATGGGCAGGAATCATGAGACGACAAAATATCACTGGAAGCTTAATTGGGGTAAATCAGGGCTCTGATGGGGTGTGATCGGTACCACAATTCCCTGGGAAGCAAGCGGTGGCAATTCATTTACCGTGCAGGGCCAACTGTTTTGTCCATGATCTAATCCAGCACCCATGTAATACTTTTCGCATGACGAATGGCGAACAAACAACCGCAGCTAATATAAGCCGGATTAGATTAAGCAAGTCCACAGTCCCTTAGGCATTGTGTCCCTGGTTATTACTACAGTTCTTTCCATGTTTAGCTCGCTAGAAGCGATATTCAAAAAATGTAGCAAAAACGCTTCTTGTAAAGCTATAATACGAAACTGATTTGTAATATTCCCATGGTGAATGCTTCAGAACCATTACGTGTTGGCGTTGCAATAAAATAAATTTGATAGATAGAATATACAGATAAAATTCGTATCTATTAGTTATTATTGTCGTGCGACATTGTTTTCTTGCACCGCCTCCCACTTTATTCTTCCTGTGCGGAAAGCTCCCAAAAATCTTGAGCAAATGTATCCTTATCACCCCAAGATGATGGTTATGCAGTTGATCATTTGCTTCATAGGAGGAAGAAAACTCGAGCAAATAAAAGTGTCATAATTATGACAAAAATTATGAAACGACCCAATATCTTTGCCACAGCTCACAGTATCACCTTTATCACCTGGTATCAACCTTAGATCCCTTGCATGTCGAACTTGCTCAAGCAGGCGCCAGCAATTGTCTTATTCGATCCCTTGATGTGTTAGTCAGATGGATCCTCTCGCTCTAGGAGACCGCATTGCTCTTCCTTTCGTTTCAGCAGCGTCCAAGAGAACGTCGCAGATACATTGGGCCGGCGGTCGTCCAGGTGTTCGTTTGACGTCCCGAGGGATCCAGTCGGTAACCGCTCTGGTCCAATGGTCATCACAAAATCGCATGACGTGTCCGGCCCACCTTTTCTTCGATTCCTTGGCGAAAACGGCTTGAGGCAGGAGGGCTGCGTTCGAAGAGATGGGCAGGAGCGGAGATGTGCCTCCGTCTTCTTAACTACTCCTTGATCTTCTTGTACGCTCTCCATGCCACTCAGCACTCCTGCTCAGCACTGGAACTGGTTCGTTCATCATTCTGATTTCCCGAATTAGGTACACGTAGCTCGAGCATTTGGAGATGTTTGTTCCGTTGAACGTAAATGGGTCATCGGAGAAAAGAGTCTTTGAATTTTGGAATTTTGTCAACCAGGCAGTACTTACCATTTTATCTTAAAAGATTCCCTTGACAGGAGCAATTCTTTGGATTTGGGACTCCGATGTTCAAATTGATCTATGTTACAGGTTAAAAACCTATGGATCATTGTGAGTTCGGAGCCCGGATCCCATTGTCACAATTGTCCGTAGCACGATAGAGAACAATGCACAATGACGTAGAAGCCTACGCCTGCCGCCCAAACCAACGGCCGAAAAAAGGTCTCCCGTTTTGCGTTTTTCTCCGTTTTTTTTTTTTGCCACTGGCGTATCGTTGGGCACTACCAGGTCTCCTGTGAAACCCTTGGAACTATCGTCATCGCTGCCTCTGGAGGTACTAAAGTAGAAAGTCAAAGCTTCTGATTACTTTATTTTGGGTGCTGCTGCAAGCGAGCGCAGTCTCACCAAAGCCTTCTGGATTACCTTCTCTAGCGGCGAAGCGAGGGACTCTTCGCGGTTTGCTCATGCAGAACAACTGGGCCGTAACACGCTGCCATTTTGAAGAGTTGCGATACACTGTATAGATCCATCAAGAGCATGAGGAAACTCTGAAACGGTACAAGTAGGAAGTCAGCACAGGTGAAACGACATGTTCGAGTAAAGTAGGGGTTTTTCAGTATTGTCCACAGCTGCGACAAGAAGAGCAAGAAAGTGAGCTCAAGTTCTACAGGGCTTTAGAACCCAACAGAGCGTTCGAAAGATTTTCATCTTATATGAACTTTGATGAAATATTCCTTCGATGTGGTGGGCTAAAGAAGAGTTATCAATGAGACGAGATGCCCAAGCCGCCCAGGATGTACTGCAGAAAGAACCTACAGACCTATAATAGGCAACATGGAAATTAAGTTTAGAGGCACGGGTAGGGATGGAATTAGAACGTTGGACAAGAAGTGCGATCAGGAACGTGAGTGGGAAGAAAAAAGCAAAAAGCGTCATGGGAAACACTGAAATCTAATGTATATACATATATTATCTAATTTTGGACTAATGTATAAACTTATTACTGATGAAATTGACTTAAACCTGACTGACATCTTTGAAATGTCCCCGTCAATAGGAGTATCCATAGGCACCCCTACCGCTTGCGTCCTGAAAAACCTAACACGCGTACATATGAAGGTGCCTTCCCCATTAGGGTTGTTTCGCTTTGGAATAAGTTCGATTCAGATTTTTTTAGGGAGACGTTCAAAAATGTTCCAGTTCAAATTATCATCGTATCTTGAACAACAACTCACTGCTTCAGAAACGAGCTAGGAATCAGTGTTATCATGAGGTAATGTTCCCGCGGCGCTGTTGGTGCATCGACGTCATAGCGCAGTGCCAGTGACCGCCGCTGTTAGGGCGCTCGCTGCGGATCCTGGCGCGGGTTCGCAGCCTCCGCTGCCGAAAATATTTGCAATCGGTATGTGCCAAAAAAAAACTGTCGTTCTCTTTCGCCATTGTGCCATGCATTTCATGAAGGTAACGAGAGTCCCCCTGCGGAAATTGTAAGTGGTTATGAATATCTTGAAGCCCTCTTTACTGAAGCTAATACCTACTCATTTCAGCAACCGTCAATCCGCCCTTCCACTGTAACCTACTTGATTATCTCATTTCTAACTTATCATCTCTAATTTCCCTTCTATGTCACTGAGTTCTCCCACTTCACTTTCGTACAAATTTGCGATTGTATGCCTCGTGTCTCGTTTGTGTCTTCATATCTCTGGCTAAATCTCCCATCCCTTGCGGCCATAGGAGGAGTTGGCGGACCTACTAAGTTGGTATCCGGAGCCGTCCTGCGCCCGCGGCTTGCAATGTTGGCCGGCCATTGCCCTTCGCCTCCTTTTTTAAGGCCATCCCTTTTTATATTGTATTTTCTTATCCTGATTATCCTATTATTATTTTGTTCCTGTCTAAATTTTGTACTGTCATATGCCTATTGTAAGCTAGCTTTTATTCACGTATTGATTTTGTTTTACCAACATGTACAATAGCTATAAATATAAATATAAACTCTCTCTTGATAGGGTGAGCCGCGACTGGCGTACTGACATAACGCTGCGAGGAGAGGGACGCGAGAGAGTACGTCGCTCACGAGAGGGCGCAGACGCCACGTATGCGGTGATGGCAAGATGACGCACGGCCAGCAATTAAGGCAACGGCCTTATCGCGTTATCCCGCACTACATAGTTGAAAAAATGCCGCGCGTCAGCGCGTTCCCCTCTTTCGCACTCAAAAAGGAATCGGCCTTTGGCACTTGATCTCGACCCTGTGGGTTTAAGGCAGCATCTACTCAGTGACAAAAATAAAGACAGCACCCAGCGCGATGGCAACCGTCGTTTGGATACCTTCTTGTGCAATTTGGGATTAATTTAGCACATTAAATGGACATATTCATCCTAAACCGGCACTCGAAGCTTCTCAAGTGACAACGCTCGATTTTTGACGCGTGGATCAGGAGATTCCTAGACGAGACATTTTTTAAAGCACCTATCAGTTCTTAGGATGCGCGTTGAGCTGCATTCCATGAAGTTCGAATTTCTGCTGGCAAATAACATAGTGAAGGCGAAAGCCGAGCGGAAAAGTCCGCAAAAGTCAAGAAATCGTGGATCAATTGAAGTGACGTTCAACAAGCTGCGCCAAACATCTGTACTTTGTCCCGACAGAAAGGAACACCGATATGATGCCCCATCTTGCTCTAGCAGTCAATCGTGGACTATTAACGCACGCGATATCTTTTCATCTTGCGGTCATATCACCTCTATCTGTAGCACTTAAATTTATGACTGCTTTTGCTACCAAGAATATTCATGTTTCTTCCATAAAAGCCGGCACGGACAAGATGTCCTTTTCCAAACATTTCGATTGCTAAACTTTATCGAACGAATGAGGTTTTGAAATTATAATTTACAGAGAAGGAAGTGATGATGTAATGGCAAAATTTCTTGTAAATAAATTAATTAATGAGAAAGAAGTAAAAGTGAACTGCATCAATAATGTCCGCAAATGGTCATGTAGCATCCCAAAAGTTTGTGATGTAGTGGAATATTCAAGCTGTCGTCAGCCATGTCAGGAGGAGGAAACGGGAGCAAAAATTCATTTCTCCCCACTCCTCCCCCCTTAAACGGAAAATGTTTTCGTCTTAATCAAAATTTGAATTAGGAGTCGCCCTTACAGGGGGGAGGGGGTGAAGTGAGACATTCGCTCCCTCATTTGTAATGGATTAATCACCAGTTGCTAAATTCTGACCGAATATCCGAACTTAAAATTGAATAGGGGTACCGAATATGCCAGTGTAGTGAGTAAGCTCCAAGATTGATAACAACGTTTATTCGGCTTACGTCTCGGCTCTTTCGCCTTCTTCAAATTGGGGTATTTTGATCTACCATGACCTACCCTTAGGAGGGAATTCCTTCTCGAGGGGGTTCAGTTGCGGCTGTCCTCTATTTATTCCGCCGATTCTGAGACCAGTTGACACAGCCCAAAACCTACCTAAAACTCCGAAACTCCACCCACTTTTCCCCAAAAATAGCCGTCGAGCGGGGGGGGGGGGTATATACAACCAGTGAAACGGCAACTTTTTTCGCACGCACCTATGCCCTGCGCCCCTGATCAAAGCGCGCAATGCGACCCCTCTCCCCTCCCAGAACACAAATGCGACCCCCCGTTCGAACAGTTCGAACGGACGGTTGACCCTGCTCCGTGGTCTCCCCTCTTTAGAGCTTAGTCCTTGTACCAGCTCTTTTGAAATGCCCTGTTTCGAATGTACCCCCCCCCTCTAAAGGCTATGAAAGCCCACAGCGTACCCTTCAATTATTGAGCCTTAACTTGGTGTGCCTGTATGTATGTGTGCACGACGCATGTTGCCCGACCGTTCACAAAATGAAGTGAGAAATCAGCTCACTATGACAAACCGACCGCTAACGAACCTGAGGATCTCACAATTCTTACGGTATCGATGCTTTTAGATGGGAGAGGGACTTCAGATGCAGATGACCTCACACTCTCCATGTCACACCTGCCAGCTCGCATGTCCTGGCAATCGATCCACTATCCGACCTCGCACTAATTCCATGACATCACAGTTATAGAAACGCAGAAGTTTCATATATGGAGGAAATTGCGGTAACCTAGCAAAATCGCAAATTAGATTACACACTGTGAAGATCGAATACTTACAAGGAAGGTCTTTCAGGGTGTGCCAAGCTTTTTCAAAACGGTCTTTTGCATGATATAGGGCACATGCGGGAACCACAGAACCATGGTTAATTTTTCCTGAACGGCCCTCTGAATACCAGAAAAGGGGGTCCCTAGTCACACCTTTTTCACCAGTTTTTCAATCAAAGTCTATTTGTAAGGGTTACTGACGTTCCTAATGAATTTGGTACTAATTATTCATGCTAACTCCATTTTGCGCGAATTTTGAAACGTCAACTCGAAATGCAAAAATTGTCACCACGAGGAATCGAACTAGGGACCCCTTTTCTGGTATTCAGAGAGCCGCTTCTGTGGTCCCATATGTGCCCGTGTAAACGTCTCAAAACAATTTATTCGGTAAATTTCAGTTCATCTGTGAGCTTAACAAGCGCTATATTGTCTTACAACTTTTTAACAAGAAGTTTTTAGTTAGTCGGTTCGCCTTTTGCCGGTGACATCAAAGTTACCACTTCTGAATTGCGATAGTTATGTCACAGGTGGAATACAATTGAGCTTAATCCGTAGCATAGAATAGCCTACAGTTCAGCAGCAGTTTGATAGGCCTTGTTAGTTGATTTCTTTAAATCAAACGGAAAAAATTATGGTCGAGAGGAGCAGTTCTGAGCGCTTCCACTCGCTTTGTGTCTAAACAATAAACCAATCACGAGCTTGGCAGGAAGCGCTCATATATTGTAAAGTAGTACCAAAACTATCGAATTTGATAGCTTTCAGAAATGTTTATGATTCTTAGGCGGACTAGTTCAATGTAGATAATCTTTTGAACGGGTTCAGTAGAAAAGAAGTTACAGTCGAAAAACTATTTCACCAGCGATACCGTATATCTTTTACTCTGTGACCTAGTCTGGCATATTTTCGTGCCAGAAAATTTACCATAACCCAAGGCTATCGGCCTCCAGGTTATTAACACCGAAGTAAATACGTGAAGCGTTATGCCTTCAGCACTCTCTGACATAGTCTACTGTCGTCTGCTCGAGTTGTCATGCACAATTTGAAGTACTTTATTCCTCGAGGAACAAACCTCTGGTTTGTGGTGAGTGTGCGACCACCATACGAATGCAAATTCAATAATAACGGGCAAAACGGCTGCGTCTTCTTACCGTTTCGGGGGAAAATCCACCATAACCATAGCTATGTCCAATCTGCAATGCTTATTTTTCGAACTATAAAATGCAGTTTACTTTGTTATTATATAACTAGGGGTTAGGCGATGTCAGAGACAGGCCCAACGTTTTGGAATAGACTGGCAGCGATAAATGGAATGTGATGAAGTTGAACTAGGTCTGTAATGCCAGGGCGAGAGCGCAGGGTCTAATCCATTTCTTTGAGGTTCAATTGGTTAAGTATCCGAAAGTTTGAACATAATTAGTAGTACTTACCATTACGGCCATGAACCATGCAATGAAAATATGTGAACTTCATTGTCCTGATAGAACCTGCAAAAAAGTTTTCCATTGGAGTCAAACAGCACTCTCATATCGCTGTTGGTGAGATGACTACAGCTCCACGAGCAGCACAACTTCATCAAATCTGCTGAATTAAATCTCAAAGAAAAGGTCACAAATTAGCGAGAGGCCAATGACGACCACTCGGGAGCGCGCGACTTTGTGGTGGCGGGAAGAAGCTTCAAGTTATCCCCTGCTACTCCATGCTTCTATAATCAAGTGAAAGCCACAGAAATTAAGGCAGTGGCAAAGTATCTACGCCTTTCATCTGATTATTTGCTATTTCATATTTTGTCTTGCTTCTGAGCTATCGCTTGATAATGATGCGGAGGCACAACGCTCAGCTTCTAACCAGTGTTAAACATGACTGGTCAAGTCAAAGAGAGGTCACAAATTAGAGAAAGGCCAAGACGACTGTGACGCGCGACTTCCTGTGCTGCCCGGAGAAGTTCGGCTTATCCATGGCAAATTTACCGAGCATATGCTGCTTAGTGAGTCAGCGAGATCTCCCACTTTCCAGATGGAAATTTTCTCCTTCTCTGCAGTCCACGTGGCTCTAGGAGGAGAATCAAGTAACGATACTTTTCCACATTTAACTTATCGGCCGCAACTATTGTCCTTGGATGGACCCCGCTGAAGGTCTAGCGAATCGTATTAGAGCTGGAGTCATGACCACATCACCGACTGATCTCTATTTATATCAACCATGATCAAAACAATTTCTAACGTCAATGCATAATAATCGTTAACGGATACGAATTTGACAGCAAAACGACCGCACAAATGGAAGGAAATTGTTCTTCTTTGAATGTTGGTGTTGTTGATTGTTAATTTGATTGTTGAAAGCAATGTCGAAATCACGGCCGGTTCGGATTTTCTTTCAATGCGCTCATAGCAAATATATTGTGCTGCCTGAGCACTGTTCACACCTTGCGCCATAGACGAAAAACGGTCGAAACGATACGAATCTGCGGATCTGCGAAAAAAAATTCAAATCTACGGAAATGGGAGGAGCTTCAAATCGCGCATTTGAATCTGCGAATTCTTTTGAGAGAAGTGTATATCTATCCAGGTGAAGTGGAGGCGGCGCATCGTTTCGCGCTTTCGATACCTCGACGCGAAACGCTGAGAGGGCGAGTTGACTACGTCGATACGCATCTAAACCTTTTCGCATCCGCGTTCGCGCGTGCGGAGATTCTCATGGTCGATACGTATATAATTCTTTTCGCGAATTCGAATATTCGATGATTGAAAAACTGTGAACAATGCCTTATAACTTCTTGTGTGGAATTTTGACACTTTTGCTCACTCGAGCCTAGGAAGCAAGTGATCAGCTGCGTAAAAATGATCATGATCGCTGATATGCATGTATTTGCTCTTGAATGTTTTGCAGCTTCCCCACCAGAATGAGTAAAACGAAGGGAGTTCAAGAATTTGAAAAGGTCGTTTTCGTGCTGGTCGTATTCCTTAACTTTCGCTCTTTTGTCACAGACCGCAGACAGTTCATCCGCAGAACGAGATTCTGAGACGTTTCCGACGTCTTCTTGTAGTACTGAAGCCAACCCAGAAAGTTATTCCGTGCTGGCTTCCAGGTTGCTTGTCTTCATAAGTTGAAGTGGTTCTCAAACCAGGCCAGTGAACACCACAAACCAAGAGTAATATCGCCAGAATAAGGAGTGGGCTTTAGTTGAGCTGGAACATCCCGAATAAGTATAAGTACAAGCATAAGTATAAGTATAAGTTTATAACGTCAGCAGAAGGCTCACGTGAGAAAACACATTAATGACAATTCACAACAAAAACAGGCACTAATGGCAACAGTAACATATTTGCTAGTCAGTCTCTAAAAAATTAGGATTCACCATTTCGTAGCAGAACTTTAACCGCCAAGCGTTTAAATTGCGGCAGCGATAGAGGGGCAGGTATATTTTTCGTCAACTTCAAATATTCATTGCCGGCTCTGAAAGTGAAGCTCTTCGCACGCACGTCAGTTTTGAGACGTGCCAGCGAGATCTTCAAGACCCCTCCTCTAGTTCTAGAAGAGAACTTGAAGACGCTGGAAGAACCGGAGCCACACGTACCTTGCACCAATTTATGAACCAAAGATCATAAACACTGCATCTCAACGCTAGTGATATCAGATCTGAATGTTGATTCCTAGTAGCTGCTTCCCTTTGAAAATTTGATATGTACGCAAATGGGCCATTTTAACTTTTCTCGAAATGTGTTCTGAAAAGTCTAATTTGTTGTTGTAATTGAATCCAAGGTTTTTAACCGCATCAACAGCGGTATGTGGAACCCCATCAACTGTATATTCGAACGATAATGGTGGAAGTCGGGATTTAGTTGCATGTACACCGTTTCTGAGGAGCCATAGGCAACTGCCATTTCTTAGACCAATCCACAGTAAGGTCAATAGCATCTTGTGAGTTTTCTACAATCATCTAAACTTACGATTGGTTTATATATCTTTAAGCCATCCTCAGATTCGCTGGCTGTTACACCTATTTCTTGGAGGATGTCAGGTAGTTCAACTGCGAAAATAAAGGTGCTCAAGGTGTGATGCGCATGCGCTGCACAATGTCGTCAACGTGTTAAACATATTGACGTATTCCGGATGAAACGGTCACCGAAAAAAAATCTTAATTCGTGTAGAAATGGGCAGGAATCATGAGACGACAAAATACACTGGAAGCTTAGTTGGGGTAAATCAGGGCTCTGATGGTGTGATCGGTACCACAATTTCCTGGAAAGCAAGAGGTGGCAATCAATTACCGTACGGGCCAATTGTTTTGTCCATAATCTAATCCAGGACCCATGTGATACTTTTCCGCATGACGAATGGCGAACCAAAACCGCAGCTAACAAAGCCGGGTTAGATTAAGCAAGTCCAATCCCTCGCATTTGTTCCCTTTTTTATTCTACAGTTCTTTCCAAGTTTAGCTGGTAGAAGCGATATCCAAAACATGCAGCAAAACGCTTTTGTAAAGCTGTAATACGAAACTGATTTGTAATATTCAAATGGCGAATGCTTCAGAACCATTACGTGTTGGCGTTGCAATAAAATAAATTTGATAGATAGATAAAGATAAAATTCGTATCTATTAGTTATTATTGTCGTGCGACATTGTTTCTTGCACCGCCCCCACTTTATTCTTCCTATGCGGAAAGCTCCCAAATATTCTTGAGCAAATGTATCCATATCAACCCTAAGATGATGGTTATGCAGTTGATCATTTGCTTCTAGGAGGAAGAAAACTCGAGCAAATAAAAGTGTCATAATTATGACAAAAATTATGAAACGACCCAATACATTTGCCACAGCTCACAGGTCACCTTCCCGGTATCACCTGTCGTCCCGTTGATCGTCGAATTGCTCGAGCGGGCGCCAGCAACGTCTCCATTCGTCCCTGTCGCGTAGAGTGTCCAGTGGATCCTCCTCGCTCGAGGGACACGAAGTCCTTCATTCCTTTCGTTCAGAGCTTTCGTGAAGAAGTCTGACCATCGGGCCGGCGGTCGTCCAGGTGTTCGTTTGACGTCCCGAGGGATCCAGTCGGTAACCGCTCTGGTCCAACGGTCATCGCAAAATCGCATGACGTGTCCGGCCCACCTTATTTTTAACGGCAGTGTCTTCGACGTTTACGTAGTTCGGAACTCCGGATTCCCCTCTGCACTTGCGTGTATAGGGTTACTCCTAGCATCGTCCTCTCGACAGCGCGTTGGATAACGCTGACCGCATGCTCGTCCTGCCTGCGCAGTCTCTGAGGCGTAGGTTAGGGCAGGAAGGACAGCGGAATCGAAGAGGTGGGCACGGAGCCGGATGTTCTTCGTCTTCTTCACTACTCCCTCGATGTTCTTGTACGCTCCCCAAGCCGCTCGTTTCCTCCTGCTCAGCTCTGGAGCTAGATCGTTCATCATATTGATTTCCCGACCTAGGTACACGTAGCTGGAGCATTCGGTGATGTTCGTTCCGTTGAGCGTGAATGGGGCATCGGAGAAAAGGAGTCTGAAACTTTTGAAATTTTCTGTCAACGCGGCAGTTACTTATCACTTTATCTAAAAGATGCCTTATAAGAAGATTCATCCGATGTTCAAATTGATCTAGTTACAGATAAAAACCTGATGTAATCATTGTGAGTTCGAACCTGGCTCATTGTCACAATTGTCCGTGCACGTGCGAACAATGCACAATGACGTACAAGCGTACGTCTGCCGCCCAAACCAAAGGCCGAGAAAGGGTTTCTCGTATTGTGTTTTTTGAACGGATTTCTCCGCTTTTTTTTCGCCACTGGCGTATCATTGGGCACTACAAGGTCTCCTCTAAAACCCTTGGAGCTATCGTCATCGCTGCCTTTGAGGGTACTAAAGTAGAAAGTCAAAGCTTCTAATTAATTTATTTTTGGTGCTGCTGCAAGCAGCGCGTTCACCAAAGTCCTTCTGGATTACCTTCTCTAGCGGCGAAGCGAGGGACTCTTCGCGGTTTGCTCATGCAGAACAACTGGGCCGTAACACGCTGCCATTTTGAAGAGTGCGATACACTGTATAGATCCATCAAGAGCATGAGGAAACTATGAAACGGTACAAGTAGGGTGTCAGCACATGTGAAACGACGTGTTCGAGTAAAGTAGGGTTTTTTCAGTATTGTCCAGTGCTGCGACAAGAAGCGCATCCAAGATGCAAAAACTGAGCTCGAGTTTTACAGGGCTTCAGAACCCAACAGAGCATTCGGAGGATTTTCATCTCATATGGGACTTCAAAGAAAATATCCCTTCGATGTGTTGGGCTAAAGAAGAGTTATCAATGAGACGAGATCGCGCTCACCTCTAGCCCAAGCCGCCCAGGATGTACTGCAGAACGATCCTCCGCACCTATAATAACCTGAATCTAGTAAAAAAGGCAACATGGAAACTAAGTTTAAAGGCACGGGTTGGGATGGGATTTATGGGTTATTTTGTTAGAACGTTAGACGGGAAGTGCGATTAGGAACGTGACATGGCGGAGAGACATAACGCTGCGAGGAGAGGGAAAACGCGAGAGAGTACGTCGTACGCGAGAGGGCGCAGACACCACGTATGCGGTGATTGGCAAGGATGACAGCACGGCAGCACACAAGGCAAGGCCTTAGCGCCGTTGCCCCGCACTTCATAGTTGAAACAATGCCGCGCCTCAGCGCGTACCCCTCTTTCTCACTCAAGAAAGGAATCGGCTCTTGGCACCTGATCTCGACCCTGTGGCTTTAAGGCAGCATCGACCAGTGACAAAAATAAAGACAGCACCTAGCGCGATGGCAACCGTTATTTTGGACGCTCTTTTTGCACATTTGGCATTAATTAGCATAAATGGCATAATTCATCTAACCAGGCACACCGAACGCTATTCAAGGACAAACGCTCGATTTCACTATTGGGAGGAGATTCCATGACGAAGGCATTTCTTAAAACACCTATAAATTTTTAGGATGCGCGATGAGCTGCATTCTATGAAGCTCGAATTTCTGCTGGAAAATCACATAGTGAAGGGGAAAGCCGAGCGGAATAGTCCGGAAAATCAGGAGAGTATAGATCAATTGAAGCGACGTTCAACAAGCTGCGCTTGAC
>MU894635.1:0-10829 GCA_036418205.1 Ostertagia ostertagi
AACAACTAGACCCTTTCTCGGATGCGCCGTGTACCTCACATCCCTTCCGATTCGGGGGAAAGATGAAATATCTCTTGGAAAGCGTGCGAAATTCAGATTCTTTAAATTACCGGACGCCTCAGAATCACGAAAATTTTGTGTGGGTGAAATATCATTTTCATTGGAAATCCTCTGGCCTGGCATCGACTCGATCCTTGATGTTTGTCCTCCGACGGTGATGATCCTACTGCATCAATCGGCCCGATCTCTTCCCCAGCGGGCCAATACGACCCCCCCCCCCTGTGACGTGTCGAGGATTCCTCAACGCACGCTTGACCCTGCTCCGGATTCCCCTCTGCACTTGCGTGTATAGGGTTACTCCTAGCATCGTCCTCTCGACAGCGCGTTGGATAACGCTGACCGCATGCTCGTCCTGCCTGCGCAGAGTCCAAGTCTCTGAGGCGTAGGTTAGGGCAGGAAGGACAGCGGAATCGAAGAGGTGGGCACGGAGCCGGATGTTCTTCGTCTTCTTCACTACTCCCTCGATGTTCTTGTACGCTCCCCAAGCCGCTCGTTTCCTCCTGCTCAGCTCTGGAGCTAGATCGTTCATCATATTGATTTCCCGACCTAGGTACACGTAGCTGGAGCATTCGGTGATGTTCGTTCCGTTGAGCGTGAATGGGGCATCAGGAACCAATCCGTTTCTCATAAACATCGTCTTCGTTAGGTTTATACATGCATATTTCAAGTTACAGATAAACATAATAGTCAATAATAAACTCAGGACTCTGGGTTCGCCAGAGTCGAATCCGTGTCTGTTCTCCGTACAATACAGGACAGAATAATGCAACTATTTTATTCAGTCACCAGTAGAATAAGGCGCAGTGAAGTCGTGCTGACGGCGGGTGGTAGACGGCAGGGTTGGTCACCAGCACAGGTCCTGTAGCTCCGGACTACCGGATCGAGACGAACGTCGTGGCGGCGGCAGGCGTCGGTGGGGGAGAAGCCTCTTCGATGCGCGTCCAGAGTTTAAGTACCGTGCCGGCTGACGGCCTGAAATCAGCGCTTCAGATCTTCGTACTGGCATTCCGATGCGCTTGAGAAGCCTGTAAACATAGCCTATCGATTGGGAAAGCCTACAGGCTTACAACAATATATTATACAACAATAATATATACATACAGTCCAATGTTGTCCATACAGGACATCTGCAAGAGCAGTCCCCATAGACATTACACACTTACAGAAAGTCTCAAAATTATGGGCGCTCATGCACAGCAATGTATGTACAAATGGAAGAACGCGTGGCGCATCCCAAGATGGGATTGATCAACAGCAAATGCTTTATCCTTATCCTTAATCAGCTCTAACTATGCCCCCCCCCCAAAAAAAAACCTGCCTTTCGAAACGTCGTAATGGTACGGGATCCGTCGATATCCCCATTGAGCTCAATAAGTGCACCGTGATTCCGGGGAAATTTTCTGATGTCGTATACTTAGAAGTTCTGAAGTTTTACGTGAGTTTTTACTATGAAAATTTTTATAAAACGGAGTGCGTTCTTGAGTTCTGTGCATTCGCATTGAGTTTAGCAGAGTGTGATCAAATCGATTCCAATAAGCAGAGAAGATGTTTTTCTTCGTTGCCCTCAACTCTGCATTTTCAAGTGCTAAATCCCTCTTGTAAGCTCAAAATATGTACATTCGTAGTGGCGTTTGAATGCGATGTGCCCTATACAATGACATGCGGAGGCCAGCCAATGTACAAGACAGTGTTTTTTTAACCCTTCATACAAGCCTGGACAATTTAAACGACTCCAGGAGGTCCAGGTTGCGCTGCGCCGGGGGCTGGTTGTCTGCGTCTAGGGGTGGATGAAGGCTTGGTTTTCGGCCTGGCGACTCACGACCCAGATTTGATCCACGGAGGCTGCTCGCATGGTTAGGTCACTTGCCTACGCACTTCCTGCCTTAAAACCGAATAAATTCATACAGATTTGACATTTCTCTTAGACACTCTCAGTGGATGCGAGTTGAATGAAAGTATAGCTAGAAGCTTTGGAGCAATTACGATAGGTTTTCCTTGAGTTCAAACCACGATGCAATGGCGTCATATTCTGAAGACAGCGTGGGCCTTGGAGGAAAACTTGCACTCACTTATAGAGGGACATTTGAGGAATATTTTGGCGACGAACTTCTATCAGACGACAGTCTTTGCGACAAAAAATTCAATAGTACGACATGGGCAAAATGTCCTTGTGCTTCCCTCCCCCCCCTCTCCTTCCCCTACTGTTATATGATGACCATACAATCGCAGATCACATATTGTGGAGTCAATCAATTTCATAAATGTTCCACCACTTTCAAAATGCAAGTCGATCATTCGAGATGTCGCATTTCAGTTAGCAGGTATACTTGCTGCTGAATTCCGTTCCGTGATACTTGAGACCCTTTGAGTCGAGCGTGTCTCGCCACCTCAGCTCCATAACCTTGATAGATATTTATTAATCTAGCGCATCACATCATAACTATGCCAAGGTGCCAGCAACCAACAACGGGTTAAGATGCCAAGGAGGAACATCAGCGATGTCTCTCATGCATGGTCGTCTTCCAGGGCAGCTTTCCAGTGTTTCATCTTCTTTAGCACTGGAATTTTTTCGGTCCGCGTAGAACGTGGAAGACGCGACGCGTGTACTCGTTCCTCAACACGCTCAGTGGATCGCTAGTGAACAGATTTAAGGGTGCAAATTTCTGCATTGCTTCTAACCAAGCGAATCCAAGACATCAACTCGTAGCCATTTGCTTACAGACTCTTCATAATGAATGTGAATCGGAGGATTTTGTGTCATAAGAAATTTGTGTCATGATTCCATGACAGCAACCGAGCAGCGCAAACCACCATCAAGGCCACCAAAAAGTCATCTAAACAACCTTACCCTTCTTCTCTTAAGAGTACTGAGATCAACAGGGTCAAGCGTGCGTTGAGGAATCCTCGACACGTCGCAGGGGGGGGGGTCGTATTGGCCCGCTGGGTGGAAGAGATCGAGCCATTTTGATGCAGTGGGATCATCACCGTCGGAAGACAAATATCAAGGATGAGTCGATGCCAGGCCAGAGGATTTCCAATGAAAATGATATTTCACCCACACAAAATTTTCGTGATTCTGAGGCGTCCGGTAATTTTAAAGAATCTGAATTTCGCACGCTTTCCAAGAGATATTTCATCTTTCCCCGAATCGGAAGGGATGTGAGGTACACGGCGCATTCCGAGAAAGTGGTCTAGTTGTTGCGCGCGCTTCAACTACGGCTCCTTGGACAAACAACCTCAATTCAGGAACAATCGAGAGAATTCTGAAAGTGTCCGTGCGCATTTACAGGGAGGTGTACACCATTCAACATTGCGTTAACGGACTCTTCAGGGTTAAATTTATAAACATGTAACCTTTAAAGTTGAGAAACGCTAATCAATCACTTTTCTTAGAAAGAGAAAAGCAGTGATTCCAAATCTGCTCTTACTTTAGTACATAATCGCCCTTAAAAGGATATACAGCCGTTGAAATAGTGCCAATGTAGCGAAAAAGTACCTTTCGGCGGTACTCGTGCGAAAATCCTCAACGTAGCCGTTTTTTTAATACTGGACGTTTGGAGCAGTTCTAGTAAGCATTTGATAGAGCAAATCTTCTAGTTTATGATGGCGTATTTACTTTTCGGATTGGATGAGTTTGAACGGAGTTATGGCTTTAGGAAGTAAAAACTCGCACTCATCACAAATTTTCCTCGTTAATTTTGCAAAAATCCTCAACGTGGGCCATTTTTTGAATACTGGACGTATAGAGCTGCTTTAGCAATGGTTTGGTAGAGAAAATCTTCTAGTTTTGTCTGCCATATTAACTTTTCGAATTTGACGAAAATGAAGCAAGTTGTTGCTTCGGAAAGTGTAAAAACTCGTGCTCATCTCGAATTTTCCTCGTTAATTGACCTAAATTTGTTATTTCTTATAACTTTTTGTAATTTCAATACTGATTAGAAAAAGCTCTTCACAAAACTTCCAAATCTGCTTTCAGATTGAAAATTCGTCATATTTGAAGAAAGTTATAATCATTTGAATATTTGTTCAAATTTCAATAGTAAATAAGCTGCTCCACGGTCAACGCCAAAGTCCAGTCAACACACAGCTGGCGAAGGCGGTTAAAAAGCTTCTTTCAACTGAAGGGCTACGTGCAAATTGAGAACCACAATCTGTGTAGTACTAGAATTTGGTAAGTCTTGTGGAGGAAATAAATAAAGAACAGATGTTGTCATAGTATGCCATTTTTAGTGGCTAGTTTGTCGTTTTCTGGTCTGTTTCTCGTTTGCTCGTTTGGTAGGACTCATCAATAATGATTATTCTTTGACTTTTTCACTTTTGTACTTCTTAAACGAATTTTTTTGTGGGCGGTGGGGTAGCAGGGCTTTTTTATGAGCAGTTTTGGGGGAGAATTAAACAAGCTTTTCAACCTTTTCATAGTTCGGCTTTTGAAGAGGGTTGTTTCATGGACTTCGGCCTCCGGCGGAGGGTGGTGGGGGGGGGGGTCGTATTTCCAAATTTTCCTCAACGCCTCGCTTGACCCTGCTTGCCAAATGTAAAAACTTCGTATGACAGGCTCTTCGACCGTCCCCTCATTTTCAAAGTATTAAAGTGTCATAGTAATTAATATAGATCAAAGCTTGAGTATTGCAATGTTTTCCGTGTGTTTCTGTGAAAACGCACGGAAAACATCGCAATTCTCAAGTATGGACGTCAGAAACGATTATGGGCGTTCTATAGGACAGTTAGCAATCCTCAAGCTTTGAGCTATGTTTAGTTCTTTGAAGACGGCGAAAGGTTGAATCTCGACAAATTTTCCATCTAGCAACCTCGTGGCAGGATAAACAAGAACACTTACATTGTTCGACTCAGTAGTGCGTAGCATCGAGCGTCCCGCATACTCAAGAGCAACAAAACCGATCACTTGCGCGGCCTTTCTACATACTCCAGTGCTAATGTGCTAAACTAGTGTTCTCTTTTCTGCCAGTCAGGTTCACTGTGTTCTGAGTGCTAATAAGAGTGGATGATCGGGGAGTGCTGACATGTATATTTCAGGCCCTCATGAGCAACCTGTAGCGATTTTCGGCCCCTTTTAAGCGTCTCTACAGTGCCACTAGGCTCCAGGAAGTCTTTGAATCTGCCGACAAGCAACAGATTTGCACCAAATGGGAACCCGTTCATTTCAAGGTCGGATTTTTCTTCTGTAAAGGTCTGTAAATTCATAGTTTTCATCTTAAATGTATGCTGTACTGGTAGCAATACGCAGTCATCGATGGTGAAACCTCAGCATTTCTGCATTAGTGCAGATCATGAAAGGCAGAATGAAGCAGTGTAGAAAGCGCGCTCGAGCTTCCAATGCTATGGGGCTCGCGATTCATTCAATACGGTAAGCACGAAATATGCATGGGGACTGTTGGGAACTGCTATGATGTCATGAGACGCTGTGGAAATCGAATCGAAATTTCTCGCTTAGCGTACACAGAAATTGTCGTGTCCACCCCACTGAGATAGCACTAAGCTTCCTAACACATTCACGCCGGCGGCAGCCCATCGACCTCTTAGCTGTTCGTGTCCTGTTGATTAGCGACGATACTTTTGGATGTTAGTTGTATGATACTATGTACTATGTGGGGTATGTGATGTAGGACGTATTACTTACTTTGATACTTTGATAGTCCATCAACTGGCGCTCTTCTCAGTGGGGACCACAGGTCTTCCACATAGCCTGATTTTTGGCAACTGGCATCCAATGTAGGCCGCGTTTTCTGAAAAATTTTGAAAACGAATCGGCGTTGGAGGGGAGCTTATCCGGTGTGCGCAGGACTGGGCTCTAGTATAGCTGTTTGAGCAATTTGGTTGGCTTGGTTACTCCCTTGTTCCTTGCTAGGGATACAAAAGAGCCGCCCATACACATACAATAATATAGTAATGCGTAGCCGTTTGTACCGTTAGCCACCACTTATTAGTGGTGCTACACCCTATCACCGCGATGAGGTATTACATGATAGGGTAGGACGTATTATGGTACAATTTATCTAAAAGACACGAAATTCAGTACTACAGTACGCGATGCGACTTTTCTGCTGACCAATCTGCGCTCTGGCCGCGCGCGTCGGGTCTTCTCTCGTTCCTTTCTCGGTGCACCTGGATGCTGATGAGATTTCTATACTTCACTTTGGTTAATTTTAGCAGAACAGTGAGCACAGAATCTGATCCTTTCAGAAGTTTCTTCTCGTTAGCATTGACGTTCATCCTCTTCGGGAGATTTTAGTTTTCACATTTTCCCTTAAGGCAGGGAGTTATTATTGAGAGTTTCGACCGATAAGTTTACAAATGAGCCCTTGCTTGTTGCCCTTTCTATGGAAGAGAAGTTTTATTGGCAGGTTGCCGTAACGAAAACACATTAACTGAATCCCTGATCACTTCCTTGGAGATAAATTATCAGATATCTCTCACTCGAAATCACTCTATGGCTTTATGTTGTAAAGAAGATAAGCTAAGCATTACAAAAATCAATCCAATTTGCATCAACTGCATTACGTTGAACGGACTGGCTCAGCCAGATCTCTAGAGGTTTGCTAGGTTGTGAGTAGCCCTGAAGTAGTGACACCTCATGTTTTATCTGGCCAAGACTCATTTACTCTACTACATACGCGATCGAGACCTTCCAATATTCGTGATATGAGCAATACTTTGAAATAACAAAAATAAAAAAAAATAAAAAAAATTTGGCAATTAAGCAAAGATACCCAAAAAAGAAGACTTGTGAAGTTTTATGACCAAGTTGAGAGGTCTCGATTCAGACCACGCTTGTCGTAAGCCCATCAGCACCAGAAAATTCAAAAAGCACCGGAGGAAAATTTTTTGAAATGCATCACACGTCTGCGACACATATGCAAGATCAGCATAATGGAGACAGTGAATATACAGTGGCAGTTGAAAAGTTAGCCGAAACAGCTTCTAGTGGGTTACTTCTCGCTCGTGAGGACCTGAAGGCACAATCCAGGCAGAAGTCGTGTGAACGATTCCCGTTCGGTCTGTGGAAGACCTCTAGAGGACAATCACAGTTTGGCATTCCCGTGCACGGAAATCAACCGACAAGAGCGCTAGGGCCTTGCAAAGTAAGCTGCTGCAGCTGCAATTTTTCTATCAGACTGTTGTCCGGCGCCCTCATCTGTTGCGCTCTCTCCTCTCCACGTTTGGTCTCTCATTCCTTTAGCACAGCCGATTAGGAAGGTGAGTGAGCCCTCAACCTAAACCTAAGCGTTTTCGACGGATTCTTTTCCTTTTTTCTTCACTGCCGGCCCATTTGGCACCGATACATTCGTATTCGTGTGCAAGAGCCACATCAATTCGATCCTAGGATATACTATTAATGGTGAGATTAGTTGGCGACTTTTCCTTATGTCTTGATCTTCGAGATTCAAGGATTTGAGAATACATAAGTGGCGACTGAATTGATTCGACCTTTTCGGCTAACTTCTTGAACGGACTTTGACCGCTACTGACATGTGTCTGGTTCCGTGTAACGACCGACAAGGTCAACTGACCCTAAGGCCGATGTCAGACTTTGCGAATCGCGCGATTCGCTAGCGTCTGCGGTCGCGTCGCGGCCAGTGAATCACTCAATTGGCTGGTACCGCAACGCGACCGCGGACGCTAGCGAATCGCGCGAATCGCTAGTAGCGAATCGCGCGATTCGCAAAGTCTGACATCGGCCTAAGGGAGTAAGGGCCTTCCCCGGTTGAGCGAGGCTGAACAATGGGAGGCTTTAAATGCTGGAAGTATTTTGACGCTCACGTTTTTTTTACCCTGGTGCTTACTAGATTCGTTTGGTGGACAGTAAAGGTGCCACGGATCGTTGGTAAGTGTTGACTGGCTAGTCACTATCACTGAAATGTATCTCCGGAGAAAAATTCAAGACCTTTTGTGAGAGCCATTTTTGGGTTCCACACAAAGACCACATTTCTGGGAATTTCCAAATACCTCCAAAATGAAGTGCTAACATGTTTGTAGTAGAAATGAAATGAGCCAATGACGTGGTGAAATTGGTTCAGAAAAGCCAGCAGTATATCTTGGGAGTATGTTTTCGTCACCAGCTGCTCAACTATGAATGGAAAGCTTCAGAATGTCACCAAGTTTATTGAAAGCAGACAATAGTGGCCCAGGGAGCTTCTGCAGCCAATTTTCCGGGAGATTCCGGGACAAGATGAGGTGAGCTCAATATTCTTTCCAACTTACATAATTACGAAAGAATGTGAAAACTCGCTAAGTGATTCTTGTTACTCTACTGCGAAACGCTAAGTAAAATAATGAAGCTGCAGTTGTGAAATTACGGTTAGCTCACTCAAAGTTGGTGAGAGGGTGTACTGTATAAAGGAAAGGGCACCATCGTTCAAAGTCCAAACAGTTTGGTAAACATTTCCACATTCTTGAGAAGTGCTCAATTTCAAGATAACCTTGCTGACACCTGGCCGACGTGAACAAGGTAGATGGTGGGCGATTACTTTATCAACGTAGAGTGACGTCCAGATGATCTGTGCAGTGAGTCTAGAGCTCATCGTGATCAACGCACTGGCATCCAAATTACTGTAGAACATCGAAACCGCCTGGGAATGCTTTCAACTTCCCATGGAACCGTGGATGGAGGCTTCACTAAATCGATAGGGCCAAAAATACTAGCAGATATAATAGCTTAAAGGAGTGAACACAACACCATGTTGTTAGCGGTCAAAGTTGGTGAACAGAGCAAAAAAGTAAGTTGTAGCGCTAGCTGGACCCAGACGGTTTCTGTAAGAAGAATCCCAGATTCGTAATTAAACAATCCACATATTTACCCCACAGCAAGCATAAAGGATAGATTAGGCTCGTCTTATAGAGAGACGTTGATTTTCCTGCCTAGTTTGACTGCTCGTAACCCGCTTAGAGAGCTCAGAAGTACTTTTGGTTCCCATATTTAAAACCATCTTGAGTTTATCGATGCACTATTATCTCCCTGGATTCTGTGGGAACTTGAGAGTCTTCTCTAGTGAGACAGTAGCTGTGAGCAGGAGGAGGTGGTGAGTGATTCCACGTTTTTGCGTTTTTTTTTGAGTTTTCTTTTCAACATTTCGTAATTCGTGAATCAAGTCAGAGTTCCATTGGAAAAAAGGTTTTCTGAACACATGTATAAGAGCTGAACTTAGAACAACAAAGTTTGGATGCAGTTGAAGCAAAATTATTGTTCATCAATAGTTTAAAAGTTTCCATACACAATAAACCTTGCCGTTTTTACTCGACGTCACACTCGCTGTAACGGATGTGACTCCTAATGAATCAGTGGTTCTGTATGTCGAAGAGTTCAGTTACCCAAAATTGAGCCGCAACGAGAACATGACAAATTCCTCCCTTCAGAACTTGGATGCGGCTTAAAAAATTGGAGCAAACAGTCATGGGCAGGGCCAAGGAATGCTTGACGAGTGCGGTTGTTTCTGGCCTAGGGGAAGGGATTGGCGTCAGAAAGGCCGGGACCAGCAGAGAAAAGTGCATTGATAGTATGCTCGAAAGAGGATGGGGTCTATGAGTTGCGCTGAATGTCCAGCGCATGGCGCGTTCATGAACATGTCGTGCCATGCGGTTAAATTCTCGCTCAGTCAAGGGAGATTCACACTTTCACACACAATCACACTTTGCTTAGCTCAAAGCGTGTGCTCCCGAACTTAGAATTGAAGAGCGCATTTCATTTCATGAAAAAATCGGAAACATGGTGCTCTGGTCGAGCTCAGTGGGGTTCTCGACTGATCGTGTACCGTTACGACGGGTTCCGAAGGGCGGGTTCCGAGGGGTTTGCATAGTTAGAGCTAATGTCCCTAGGAAACTATCCCACGTTGAATCGATCCAAGAAATTATGTAAGAGCTTCAGGCTGAAGCAGTTACTGTAGGCCTCCCTGAGCTCGACGACGGTGACAGATGACGTCATATTCTGAAGACGGTGAGGGTAGTGAAGGAGGGCCTGCGTGTACTTATAGAGGGACATTTAGGGAATATTTTGCTGAGGAACTTCCGTCAACGACGGCAATCTCTGCGAAGAAAAAAGGCCGAAGTGCGACCTGGGCAAAATGTCTTTTTTTCTGGCCTCCCCTGTATACCACTCTGCGGTACTCAGGCAGCAATCATAAACAGGGTCATTTTTGAAAAACTAGCTTTGTGGGAATTTTTCAACAATCAGTGAGTCCTCTAGCTTGGAGCGCTCAATTCCTCTTTTCCGACTCGATGCTCTGAAGGAAGTTATGGTTACTAGGACTGCCAGAACTCGCATGTTCCGAAACGTTTCCTATGTATTTTGGGAAAAATCCTCAGCGGGGTCATTTTCCATGCAATGTTTTCACCAAAACCTATTGGTAATTGTTAAAAAGTATAAACGTTGTAGTGTATCGCAACCATTCAGTTCTCCGAATAATCCCTTTTCAAGCAACTTATGGCTCATAGAAGTTTGAAAATGGCATTACCAAAATTTTTCTCTTCAGTTCATTCGCCACTCGTGTACTTATTCATTATGCGGCATGAGTTCAGTGCTTTTCGGGGAAAACTTGAAGTGTTACTTCCAAATCGTTCTTTGGACTTGTTAAGCGTCGGTAAAAGTCGTGCCTGTTTGGATTTCAACGATTCCAACTTCTGTTGTAATGCGGTCTCATGTGCGATGGGTGCAGAAGCAGCCGATCGCACCGTTGATAGATAAGTTTTAGCATTTGTGGCTTTCTGGCTCCGCCGATCTCATGTCTTACCCAGTTCTTCCGAATTTTCGTATGCAG